>JAQIXV010001211.1:0-10184 GCA_034700625.1 Tectocepheus velatus
ATCTCCGACTGATTGCCATAACTCACAAAAGTTGTCGTTTTATACGAGAAATAAATTTTACAAATATCTGAGATTTGGTACAAACAAATTGATGTACAAAATAAGAAAAACGAATAACGAAAAAGAGCTTGCCACTTATCATACATTTCAAGTTGAATTAAACGTTTTTCAACTAATTTTTTGTCAAAATATATACAAATAAAAGTTATTAGAGAATGAAATTTCTGACAATTATAATCTTGTGATTATTGATATTCAATATTTAATCAATATTATACCAAGGTACTTTCAAGAATATAATGTATTTTTATGTTTTTGTTGATGTGTTTTATATTTCTAAAAGAAATTGATTTTATTTAAATGTTTTCACCTTTTTATCTGTAATTTCCATTTAACACATGTTTTACACAATTTTGTTGAATTGACGCCAATAAATAACATGCTAGTTAATTATTTGTCAATTAATCTATTCATAGCTAGATAAACGTTAACAACTAATTGAGGTTTGAAATTTAATTATTGATTGAAATACATATTATTTGAATAATTTAAGACTTCCATGGTTAATAAAGTCTCATTATTTGTTTATCGATCAATAAAAATTGTGCTTGTTTTGCATCTTCAATGACACTTTGAATACTGATTTCTATTCGTAACGACAATTGATTTCCATTATAAAGTTTCACACATTTACCATGGTCAATCATAAAAATACAATTAGTTCAACTGATTATTAGAGTCTTGATTGAAAACTTTAGTTTTTGATTAAATAGTAACACAAAAATCAATAACAATTCAAACTATATGATTATTTTATACAACTAAATGTAATATGAACATGCTCATATTGAAATCTTATTTTGTATAACAAATACTTTTGGTTTAATTTTAATCAATATTTTTGAGTTTATATTATATTTGTTGTGAATAACTAAAAATAACTTAAGTATAACATCGGATAACATAAGGACTGAGAATCCAAACCATAGACTCACAGAACTGGCGACAAATAAAACGAATTCAATGAAATACATTTTTGGTAAATATGTGTAAACCAGGTCAGGTATGTCCGGAGGAAAGATAGAAATAAAAGGAATACCAAAATTTCTGGCGAATGGCTTCAAATTCATTCTATAATACTCTGAATAGCACTCACTTTGAGAACCGCAAACAGTCTTACATTTGTCGCTAATATTCTGATCCAATTGATGACTTTCTACTATATTTTCAAAACCTAATGGATTAAACATCTTTTGATCTTTCGCATCATCTGTCAGATAATGACACATCCATTTGTCGGGATGTTTAATAGACAGTAATCTAAACCTGCAATTATTAATACAATCCTGTCTGGAATTATAGTTTAATAGATTGAAGTCAAAGCAATTTGTTTCGTACGGTTCGGGCAGTGAATAGATTATGATTTTCTCATAATTAAAAAGAGTCTTCGATTGCGAAAACTGTTGTTTCAAATCCTGAAAGTGATGCCTACAAAACTGGTAAATTGAAAGACACAATGGAGAAGCCTCAAAGAGTTATCAAGTTCCGTCCGACTTTCAAAGACTAAGAAATCTAAAAATTATTGAATCGAAAGAATATTGAATTAAATGTTTGAATAAATAATAATCTTTTAATCTTGTTGGCGCGGTAATACGGTAGTTTATATTCAAAATAAATTTATTACTAATTATTGTGCGAAGAGAAGAAGGGATCGGTCGTCACCTTATGTTATGTACGACGACGTCCTAATACTAGTATTCAATGAATTGGATGTCAGGGAAGTGTTGCCATTACGACGAGTGTCTCAACAGTTCTGTAAAATCAAAATAAATTAAAATAAAAATTATCGGAGAATCGGAGGACACGTTCAATGGTCACATATTTATTGAGATTAACGTTAGACACAAAATATAATAGAATTACAATAAGAGGAGAACTGCACACAAATACAGTGAGAGACGGACTGACAATGAGTTACACATTGAATAGCATTATATCAATAATAATAACAATATTTCATTTGATTACATATTTCTTTCATTAGTCATAGATTTCCAGAACTTTGACCATAACATTTCACAGGATGTTAGGACATCCCTAAACAATGAGCAAGGAGTTCTATAAAAACATTTTCTGATGTCTACAGTTCGATGAATGCATTTTATATTCACTCAAACCAATCAAATCCCGAGTATTCTTCTTCAATGAGTCAGATCTCAACCAAGATTTAGATAATTTCAAATGATTTACAAAAATCTTTTCACGAATTGAAAGTCTGAAACTGAAAACTTTTATCGACAAAAGTGTTATCACATTTCTTGATAAAAGCGTCAAATATCTAAAGAGCTTATATCTAATCAATTGTAGAATTGAGTCGTTCAGTGAATTCGTGTCCATCGATGCGGTGAAGAGTTTGGCAAAGAAACCAATTCAACTGACAATCAATCAAATAGATTAAACCTCGAACAATATTCTTAAAGACGATGAAATTTTGGCTTTGATTCGTTTGTTTGAAAATATGGTCAAACTTAGAGTCAATTTAAAGCATTCATTGGATTCTGAAAAACTATTTGAAGTTTTGAGACCTTGTTTGAAATTTCTCGAATTCTATTCTTCAGAGAAATGGAGTGCCATTGCATTGCATTTTCCAAATCCTATTACAAATTAATCTTTTGTTTTCACAAACTAGCAAATGACCAAGGACATGCTGAAGGTGAAGCCTACAACATTGGCAAATTGAAAGATACAATGGATTATCTCTTTAGAATTTGTGGAGAGAGACCTCAAAAAGTTATCAAGTTCCAATTGTCTTGCGATCAAATATCTTTTCCGTCAGACTTTGAAAGACCGAGAAATCTAGAAATCACTTAAACCAATGAAATTGAAATATCCAAATTTAGATAATGTAAGGTCTTTTACAACTGTTTGCCAAGGAATTGAGACTCTGTATTTGCAAGATTGCTATCTTCACAAAACTATTATCGCATTTCTCAATAAAAGTGTCAAACATCTGAAGCGCTTATATCTAATCAATTGTAATTAGTAATCAATAATCCAATACATATCAAGCGATGAGATGAAAACATTCTCCAAGAAACCAATTGAACTAAATATAATTAAAATCAACAAAACATTAAATGATATTATCCTCGGAGACGAAAAAAATCTTGGCTTTGATTCCGTTGTTTGAAAATATAATCAAACTTAGAGTTGATTTAAAGAGTTGACTCAACTTTGCAAACAATTTGATGGAAAAATTATGTGATCTGAGAGTCTCTTCATATAGAAATATATCGCACTTCAGAAGAGACTAACAAATCTATAATCAGTTATCTATGAACTAAATGTTTTTCAAATGAGATTTTCAATAACTTTTAAATTCCATAAGATTTTTAAATTCTGTAAATTCTATATCAAAGATCTACATCTAATAGTTCTTTCACCAAGGTAATCAAATGTGCCACCTTTCTGGGTATAGTAGCAAATGGAAGGTTTGCAAAGGTCATAGCTACTCTTGTAACTATAAATGATAAGACAAATATGAAAATGTGTATTTAAAGAGGACACGTAGAACTTTAATTTGACACATATACTATAAGTAAATACATGTTGGCCAATCGAATACCTAGGTTATCATCGGATCTCGCTAGATCAAAGAAGTCTGACCAAATCTGTGTAAGCTGCAACCGAATAATTTGATGATTATATGGAAGAACATTTCATACTGATTCCAACAATATAAGATATTTTACGGTATGACTCATGCTTTGTCTGATAAATAGCGTCAAAGTTAGAGATTATTTATGGTTTTTTGCTATTTTCTCAAACACTTTAAGCGATATAATCTTGAAACATTTTAAATAATATTCAGCATCGCTCATTCAATAGAAAACTATGGTTAAAATAAAGATTACTTATTTAAATATGGATAACCTTGTTCGAAGGGTTAACTGTTCAGCCATAATTAATAATGAAAGCTATCACTGGACTTATCAATTTTTTCTCTATTTTAAAATTGGTTGCACCAGCGGATGAGTCTTCAGTGTAACAAAGGTTGCGCTTTCTTTTGATAAAACGAATCAAACTTTCCCTCATTTATTAATTGTCTATTCAGTCTTATTAAGTATTGTCATGAGGTTGTGATTGTGGCAAGAGCCGACGGTGAGCTGTGAGCGGCCAGATTATCCGCTTATTATTAAAAACTCAGTTTTTAATCAAAATTAAATTCTTTTTTCAAATCAATTATAAAAACAATTTTTGAAATAAAAAACATAAGACAAAAACCTACTTGTTTTAAAAGAATATCAGGAATAAATTACAGATTCAACATTTCAATGATTTCTATGATTTTTAGTAATTGTTTCTATTCTCGTAAATTATAAATTGTTTTCTTTCTCAATTGGTTCAAATTTAAATGTGTTATTATTATTAAAGATGATTGAAATGAGCGCTTTTTTCGAGAAAACTAGATAAATTCTTCAAAAATATTAATATTAACTATATTTTCGCTAATAGAAAAGAAATTGGTTTGTTTACGTGAAACACGCCATGAAAAAATCATCTTGATTATTAGCAATTCATTTGAATTACGAACAATTAAGAAAGATGCCAATTTATAATTTACGGAAATAATACTTCTTAATATGATAAGTTTAAGAATTCATGTATTAAGAAGGACATTATCTCCGTAAATTATAAATTTTCATCTTTCTTAATTGTTCGTAATTCAAATGAATTGCTAATAATCAAGATGATTTTTTCAAAATCATCATTTATTTTTAAAATTAAACGACCAGGTGAAAATAATTTGATATTATAACTTTCCTTTACTAAAATTCATGGATGTTTTAATAATAATTACTTTAGATAAATAGGTGAAAAAAACCTGAAAACAGAGGAATGTATTAAAAAATTCTAAATTAAATACAAACTGCAATTTTAAACAATAACTAAACAAAATTTACCCAAAGCAACCTTGATTAAACATTGACAAGGTCTCTCCTCAGAATAATATTTGAGAAATAATGAATTCTATACTCATTCATTGGGCCTACCTCTTTTGCCAGGACTTTTGCCCGGACCTCTTTTGCCAGGACTATTGCCCGGAGTTTTACCCGGACTTTTGATGGAACTTTTTAATGTTCACAGAAGTGGTGAAGATTTTAAATTTAATTTAATTAATCACTGGTCTTTAGTGGTCAGTTTTTAAAAATTGCATATTTTGTTGAATAATGTTAAGTCATAGTAATAAATAGCATTGATTCTTTAAAATTTATTAAGAATGACCACTGGTCATTCTCAAAATCGTTTGAAAAAATACATATTTTCAATGAGAAGTATCTCATTTACCAAAACTGTCATTCCTAATGTAATTTGATGAATCTGACCAGTGGTCATTCTTAATAAATTTTAAAGAATCAATGCAAAAGTCCGGGTCAAAGTCCGGGTAAAAGAGGAAGGCCCGTACTTTTATTAATTCGCTATCTGACCTCTGAAGACTACTTAAATCGAAATGAATTTTAAGCTTACCTTCATATTTTTCCAAGTTAAACAACATTTAAATCAAAATTTTGTTTTTCTTATGCGTTTTTAAAACTGTAATTAAAATTAAAATTTGTATTTAAAATATTCTTTTAAACTTTTGTTTTATTTTTTGGCATTTGATTTGTCTACGAATTTTAATCTATGACATTTTTATTAAAAAAAAGTTACAAAAATATTTTATCAATGATAAAATAAATGTAAACAAGTTTCAAATTATATTGTTTAAAATTGTGGGATTTTTGTCGTATCCAAAGTTGAACATTATACATTTAGAGTTTAATTATAATTAAACTCTTTATATGAATTACAGTTTTTGCCTGCTATTTCGTTCTTAGTATTGTCCGAGGTTGAAAAGTGTTTTATAAATTTCGACATCAATTTAAAATCATTACAAAATTCAACAATAATTTTCTTATTTATCAAAAAATAACTGAAAATATATTTTTACTGAATGGTGTTATCGCAGGACTGGTTATAGTGTTCGTTAAACGCTTGTTTCTCTTCTTATTTACTCATATTTATCACATTCATTATTCACTAGATAATAATTGGAAATAAATTGTAAAAGTTTAGCAATACAAATTTATTGAAATTGTAAATTTTTCTTAAAAACTAATTAAAAATATAACCAATCTCACTAATTTTATACTGGATGCAAATTTAGCACTCATTTTTTCATATAAACTCCAATTAAATGAATAATTTCTAGGTAATTCCAGTTAGCTTACTATAAGTTATTTTTATTAAATTTTATGATTTATTTTATCAAGATCATTTCTTATAAACTATTGAAAACTATTCGCTAATTTATTTGACTTGATTGTCGAATGACTAGTTATTAGTTATAAAAAGCTGTAATTTTTACATAAATTTGATTAAAATATACAAATTTCAAATGTTTATCATAGAAGAGGTAAAGTGTACCGGAATTTATTGTAAAATTCAACTTAGTTATTGAAAATCTTATTCCAAAATTTAAGTTGTTATTGGTATTAAATTTATGCATTAAAAAAAGTTCAAGTTACAGTTTTTTAAAAATAAGTTGATTTAGAATTAGAGTATAATCTTTTGATAAAATTAGTTCAAGATTACTTGGGAAATAATGTTCAAGATATTTCTTAATTGATAAATTTAATCTTCTCAAAAATTATAAATGAATAAGTCTTACATTGTTCAATATTAAAATCTTAAGATTTTGATTAATCAAATTGAAAATAAAGTAAAAAGTTACAGTTTCAACTTTTGCCTGGCTGGAAATTTAACTTAATCAATTAAATTTGGGTTTTAACAAGTTAAAAAAAATTATATTTAACAAGGTAAATTTCTTTAAAAGCACAAAGATTTTAGCATTCTTGTTCAATTATCAAAATTTTTATATTGGTTGATTAAAAGGCTATATATTTTTTAATAAATAATCTTGCTTACGATCAGCTTGCGAGAGAGAATGTCTTTCAAAAATAACTAATTCAATTCTTAATTCTCATTCTTAATTGCGAATGACCATTCAATGGTTGCAAAAGGTTACCCTTATATCACACTAGGTATTATAAAATCTAATTTTGGTTGGACAATTAATTTTTAAAATATGGTCAATAATCATGTTGGGCTTAATTAGCTTTCAATACGTTATTACAGATTGCTCTTGTTCAACTTGCAGGGTCATGGAAATTTGAAAATTAAACTTTTGTAATTTTTACATAAAACAAAATTTAACTTGATTAAGTATTTTCAATTAAGTTTTGAGCAACTTTCTTATAATTAAATTTCAAAACTAGCAAAAATATGTTATATACATTTTGAAAACTGTAAATTAAACACTAATCCTAATTTGAATATAAATGGACCAGTGATAATTAATATTTTGGTTGTGATTTAGCTATAGTTTTTGGCTAAACTTGCTAATTTAAAATTACTACTAATAATAATGTAATAGTTATGAATCGATTCAGTAATTTTTAGCCAAATGTTAGCCTTTCGAAAGTTTTATAAAACATTTTTTGATATCCAATTGTTTTTAAAAACAAAAGATTGAAAACAAAACACATTTAAAAAGTGTTATTCAACTTAATTGAAAAGAATTTTATAATAATTGCACATGGTATATTGTTCTTAAACAACTGGCTCTAGGTTTAAAACCAGAAAAGTTGTAGTTTGTACTCATTATTATTATTAGAAAAGTAATTATCAAGTAGACTTCAAAAAATAGAAGAGCTATTTCGATTTATCAAAATAATATAAACGGCTAAGATGATTTTCTTTTTCATGACAGCCTTGTTTATATGCGTATCAGCAAAATATGTGAGAAATAAATATCTATTGATTTTTATTCTAAATTTGATCTTGCTTAGGGGAGTTCTTCTCATAATTGGAAACCACATGGATCAGGCTATCAAGGTTCTAACGGTGCTCCAGGTGCTGCAGGAGCTCCTGGTTCATCAGTTGCACTACCAAGCGATCCATTGCCAACAATACCCGGGGTAATTATTACTAAACCAGACTATTGTTTCCCAAACAAGACATTTGTATTCGACGGTCCAATCAATACAAAACTGGTTGTCCTACCCATGAGTCCCGATATGATGAATGTCCAGTTCTTTTTGTTCACCTGCAACAACCCCAATATCTCCCAAAACTTCACCTACCTAAACTCATCAAGTGATTGGGCAAAATCAAACCTTAACGTAACGCAGAAGACCAGGATCATTGTTCACGGGTGGATGGCAAGCTATCCACTTCCTTGGAGCGTGGTAAACTTCATTTTTATCAATTTTTTTTCCAAAATGATATTTAACCAGGCTTAGATTTTTCAGCAAATGAAAAATATGTTCCTGGTTAGACCAGGAGAGTGCGAGAACGTCATAGCTATGAACTGGAGTATACCCTCCTCATCTATCTATTACTTCCAGTCGGCGGCCAATACCCAAACCGTTGGCCGAATGATAGGATGTGTTATCAATAGACTGATGGCTGGCCTCGGACTCAACCCAAACAACGTATATATGTATGGCCACAGTTTGGGCGCACATGTATGAGAAGAATTTTTATCTAGAAAAACTAAAAATATAATCTAGTTTTTCAATAATTTTCTCTGTCGAAAGTTTAAGACTTGGTAATATTTAAATATAAAAATTAAAAACGTTCAAGTTACAGCTTTTAAAATATAAATTCATTTCAGTAAAAATATGGGGAACCCTCACCTCATTCACTTAATCAAATTCTCCAAGGTAACATCCACAGTTGGCAAGTTTAAAAGCATTTAAAGCATTATGCCTAGGAAGATTGAAAGACCTAGATACAGATTTAGTGGTCGTATATGTAACATTCTCTTTTTCAATGGCTAATCTTGCAATCTTGCTGATAGAAAAAATCTGAGAAGACGAATTCGACCAAGGTAATTATTAGTATTTAATTTCTATATTATTCGTTACAATCAAAGGTGAGATTACAACTTTTTTAATGATCTAGTGCATTTTTATCATTTTATTTGAAAAAAATTGAACTAGCCAAAATTGAAAGAGCAAAGTGATCCAATATGAAAATAAGTGAAATTTGTTTAAATTTTTATTACTTTTGATTAAAAATTACAGTTTTGTAAATTGTGTTCAAATTTTTAGTTAACCAAGATTTAAGATATGTTACATAGTTTACACACTTAGATTCTCTATGTAACTATCATGTTAATAAGCTGAAATATTCTTAACAATAAATAACTCTTCCTATGACTACCAGTCCTCAAAACACGGATGGGAACAGACATTCAATTTGAAGGTAAACTTATTTTATTTGTTTTGTGAAAACTGTAATTACGTACAAAAAATTAGTTAGAAATCTATCAAAAATCAATACTTGTATAATTGGAATACGTTTTTCATTATAAATTCTCTTCAAATAATTTTGCTATAGATCAAGTTGAAATATTATTTAGCAATTAATCAAGATAAATTGTTTAATCATTTTAATAATAAATTTCAATAGTCATCTTGGACTTCAATGAATGCGTTGAATATCAATCGAGTAGCATGGTATGTTCACAAAGTTGAATTTAAAATTGATCACAATTGAACATGTATCAATTTATTCAAAATTTCAATCAAAAATATCCTATTAAAAACTGTAACTTTAGCTTTTATTTTAATAAACAATATAGCGAATCACGTTGATAATTTTTTGGGTAAATAAATACACAGACTGAAAAATTTTGCTATTATCAAGGAACATTTTAAATAAGTCTGATCTGGGTTTTAATATCGCGGGTCATTTTTTAATTTATAAAAATAAACCTCTAAATAAAAAATCTAAACTTGGTAAACTCAAAAGTTGGAAACATTTTACATAACTGTAATCTTTAATCAAAAATTATTGAAATTTAAACAAATTTTCTATATTTTAATCACGGATTTCCGGCGGCTACTCTATTCAAAATTTTTCAAAACTAGTCTTGTAAAAATTGTTATATACATTTATAATTGTTTATATTTTAAAACAAAATTATTTAAACTTGATAATTTAAAATTAATTACTAAATAATTTTCTCAAATTAAAATTATTTTAATGTTAATAATTTTGAATCGATTCAGTAGTTTTTGACCAACTGTTAGGCCTTTCCATAGATTTAATAAAACATTTTCTGAATTCATATC
>JAQIXV010001212.1:0-10173 GCA_034700625.1 Tectocepheus velatus
ATTTTCCTGAATGAATATTTTTTTCTGTTATTCAGCGATAATATTCGAGTAAATTCTTGTTTTATGTCAATTGGTTTCCGGTATTAATATATGAATGGAAATGAAAAATGAATTTTTTGTTTTCGTTTTTTTTTGAAAATTTTCTCACGTTTTCGACAAATGTGTCGGAAGTCTGTTATCGTCAGTTGAATTACGTTTTAAACACAGGGTTTCGCTCAGAATAAATTGGTCCGGAGTGCTCTCGTTAAGTGTACTAGACCATAATCCAGAAGCAGAATTAGTAAATTAGATTAGTATGAGTTTTACTAGCTTATTGATTTGTTTTGCGGCACGAAAAGTCAGTCAGATCTGAATAATTCAATACTAGGTCTTTGTTTATGAACTTTTCTACCGTTTTATACAATACTCATATGATATACGGCTTATGAGAATATACGCATATATTATATATGAATATAAATATATTGAATAAAATTATTGCTGTATTCATAAGCGACGTATGAATTAATTTCATCCGCCGTTTAATAACTATAATTAAAAATCGATTTTTTCGCCTCCACTCCAATATATGGCAGACAAACGAGGTTTTGATGTCTGTTTCAGTTTGTTTTCCGGGTGTTTTCGAGCAGAAAATTTTTCAATAATAACCCAAACTGTCATTCGCACAAGTGACCAGGGTGAGAATCACTTTTTAAAATCCCTTCAAATGCTTTGGGGTTAATTTAGCGTGGCATTAATTTTGATTGATTAAATTTTGAAAAACTGTAATTCATGTGATAAGTGTGAGTTTGGTATAGAATTTTTAACTTGTTCAAAATTATTGGCTTAGATATCATGCGAAAATTTGACCTAGATAATTTTGCTTTTAAAATTCGAATAAGTGAAATAAAATTCTTGCTCATTTATCGTAGGTCTTGGTTACACTCGTGTTGTGTATACAAGGCTTAACTCAAAAGGTTTTGAATTGAAAAACTGTTTTTCAGCCCTTAAGTAGTCTTTTGTGTTGCTATGAATTTATTTTATTTAATAAATTAATTTTTGCCGGCTATTCAATTAAGCTCCAGGGCAAATATTGTTATTGCGTAACTCGCCTAGATCATTTTGTCTATTAAATTAACTTTTGTACCATTTGAAGAATGTGAAATTCTAATCTTGCAAATTGTTTTTCGTATCGATTAGTTTATTGAAATGTTTTTTTTTCACTTCAAAAATGAAAATTTTATTTTCAATATATTACAGAAAAAAACTGTTTTTTATTTATTTTTATTTTTTTGATTTTTTGCTGAAAATTATTTCTTAACTTTTCTTTTGTTGAGAAATATATATAAAAAAAATTTTTTTCTCCCTTCCGTCGATTCCGTAAAGAATTTTCACGCCTTTTGTGTAACGACTTTCACAAACGCCTGAAGCCTTTTAAGCGCCTGTCCTTCGCGTATCGTTTTATTATTTTTCTGGTCGTTAAGGAAAAAAATTATTCTGTGCTCTACCTATTGAATCAACAGCCTATTGTTCACAAGGGGACTGTTGCCAAGGTCGGTCTTGAGGGAGAAAAAATTGGCTTGTTAGATTCCATTCAATTTAAATGCAAGTACATTTAAAAATTCAAAATTATGCGAGTCTTCCAATTGCAAGTTCCAATAGAGTAATTTCTCAAACAAATTTAAGCTTGAAATTTGATGAGCATGTTAATTTTACAGTTTGTAAAAAAATGTTCAATAATTAAATAATTGGTTTTTTTATTTCCCACAAAATGGGTTTCGGTTTACCTGTTGTCGAATCAATGAATTTCGACATTTCAAAGCCTCGGGTAGTTAAACATGATATGGATTTTACTCAAATGTATTATTGGTTTTGAAGTTAAAAAATATATAAAAATTTGTTTTTATTTTTCTTTAACTGAATTCATGCGAATAAATAACTTGGAAATTGATTTTCCTCTTCATCTTTGGGGACAGATATCAAGCAAATAGTAGTGCACTTCAAATATGAAATGATTTTCTTCTTTTCCATTGAATTCTTGGAAAAAAATTCAATGTAAAGGTAGAACCCATTCCGAGAGGATGTGCTCTAAAACATAATTCTCTTCAAAAGAAAAGTCTGTTTCCGAATAACTAGATTACGAGAAATATACCATCATGGTCATTATATGATCAACTTTTTCTTGTTGAAATCTCGCTCAATAAAAAATTCATCAAGATAGGATCTAATTAATGAAATGGTAGTTACATTTTAATGAATTCCTTTTGATGTTTGGTTTCTATTATTATTTTATATGTCTTTCCATTGCAAACAATAAGTGATTTAAATCTAAAATGTCTTTAAAAGTCTGTTGAGAAATAAGAGCTTAAGACATGGCTTTTAAGAGGTTTTCCTCTCAAATAAAAATATTTGTCTCCAATTCAGAGCTTATTTAATATGATTTTCTTCTGAAACCTTTTGAATGAGAGGTCAGAGGCTGTGCTCTAAGAGTGGGGTGAGAGAGGGAGTGAGTGAGTGAGGGAGGGAGGGAGAGAGAGAGAGAACTACATACAAAGGGAACTACACTTTGTTATGCAGGGGATTCGGGATTATGGTATTCGGGATTTTGGGATTCGGGATTATGGAAAAAATATTTATCTGTTGTCATAACCCAGGTTTCTATTACCAAGGCTAAATACAAATTTCCTAGCTAACTCATTTAAAATTACAGTTTTTGGGAAAAATTTATTTTAACAATTCTTCATGAATAAGGTATGGTGAATTCAATTTAACTAGATAAAGTTATAAATTTTTAATTATCCAGATGAACTTTACACAGAAAAACTTATCAAATCAAATTAATATTACCATGAGATAAAAACGTGCAAAGGAAAAATTTAATGAATCTTGTTTTCAAATTGTGTTTTCCTACTTTTCTTTCGTTGGCAAATAGCTTGATTAAATTGCAAGGAGAAAACCCCAAAAATAAACAATGAAATTCATTAAATTACTGAGATATTGATACAAAACTCTTATTGTTAATGACGTAAATAGGACCTAGCTAATTATTAAAAATAAGTTATTCTATGTTATTTCGAAAAGTATCTATTATAAATAATGTTTGAAATTCAATTTTTCAGAAGTTTTATTCCATTTTTCCAATTTAAACTTGGTGAAATTTACAACTGTAGGGGAATAATTCAAAACAAGACCCTTAACGTTCGACATGGACAAAATAAAGTAGTTGTATCTTTCAATTAAAACTAGATTGATCATTTTTCACTAATTAAAGATTTTTGGCATATACCTTTCATTATTTGATATTTTAACTTGCAAGCTTAATTACAACGTCAAATTCATCAATACAGGCCGAAACGTAAATATAATAGGTTTAAACTATTTTTAATAATCATGGTTCTTCTACCAGGCACAGCTAGCATTTAGGTCTTATCCATTACCAATTGAAGTCAATTCATTGAATTAATTACCTTTCTCCGATGGTTTTGCTTTTGAAATACTGAGCGGATACAAAATAGTCCAAGATGATTCATTGTTTTCATTCAAAAGATTATTCGACATTCAGGTATTGAGTTAAGGCAATTTAACTATTGCAAATTTATCTATTTCAAATTTTCAGACCTGGTCAATTTTATTTATCATCTTGATAATCTCGACTTTTCTTATGAGAATGATAAGTAAAAAGCTTTGGCCAATTGATTTTATCTTGATGAATTTCACAAGAATTTTCACATCACAATCCTCTCAATTCACCGAGAGCAAAATTTTTGGCTTGTCAATAACCAGGTTTAGCAAGATCAACTTGGTAATTCTGGTCTGCATTTAGCTTCAAAGCGCATCAATTTTGACCAAAGCCTTCACCGGATTACTACTCAATACTTATGCAAATATCCGGTACATCCCATACGCAGAGAGCTTTGAGCAAATTTACCAAGATCAAAATCTTGAGATAAATTCAGGATTAGGTTCGTCAATTGGCAAGGTCAATTATTTGAAAAATCTAATTGACATAAAAATTATAAATAATATCATCGAAAGGGAGGAATATTTCCGTAAAACATATAAAATTAATCATGGTGGAATAATTATTAGCTTGAAAAATTTCGAGAAAATTGTTCAAGGCAAGTTGATTGTTATATGTACTACTACTACGGTGAAAGTTTTCGAAACAATATTCACCAAGTGGAAAAAATATTTTAGCGTATCAAGCAATAAATACTGGAATATTCTGAGTTGCAATATTGTTTACAAGAATAGGGAACTCTCCCGGGAACTTTACTTTTAGTAAGACACATTTTGATGTCATTTTGAAATTGATGAAATAATTATTTTCAGTTATCAACAGATTTTTGAAAATGGATTATCTATGTATCACAAGGAACTTGAAATTCTCATTTTCAATAATTTTGAAAAGGACCCTCATTTAATTTATTTCGAGGATGATTTTCAAACGATAACTTTAGGAGAAATATCCAGGAATTCATTACTTTCTATTTTGAATGGAAGTATTCTTGGTATTTTCATGTTTATTTTCGAAATCCTAGTTACATTATAAGATCACAAATTATAGAATAATTCAAAGAACTTGGTAAATTCTCTTAGGGTAATCAAACAAATAGGACATGAATTACTCTTGATGGACTCATTGGAAAATTAATTGAATAATAAGTGAGTGCCTTTAAACAACTTAAATCTACACCCATTTTGATTATTTGACCATGGTTATTGTTAAATTAAGAGATGTCAAAAAATAAAGTCTGTTTTTTGATAGAATCAAAAATTTTCGTTTTAAGATTTACCAAGAAAAATATTAACTAAACTTAATGTAGTATCTAGTAATTTAATATCAGAAATTACAGCTTTGAAAAATTATTTGTAAAGAATCGTGTCCAATATTATAATAATTTTAATTGAGCTATATTCAAGTTATAATTTAAAATTAATTTACAGTTTTCCAAAATTAAATGATAATCTATGAAAATTAAAAAACTGTACTATGTAATGAATACATGCATTGGGTGTCAGGTTAGAGAGTTTGTTATTAGATATGAGGGGTCAGCAATTTCCGAATTAGAAGATCGATTCCTGATGTAGAGACATACCTTGTTCGGGTCTCTCGGGCCAACTCACTTCGATGGCGGCTTATTCCGGCAGTAGAAACGATTAAAAGAGTTTTCGTTCGTTTGCGTAAAACTTTTATTTAATAGCAAATAGCACTCAAAACTCAATTACACTTAAATTCAAATAATTAATAGGAGAATTATCAAATTCAAACACAAATCTAAATTAATAATTAAATACCACTAATTAAAAACCAAAAACAAACACTAATTAAATAAATTGTATAATAAAACACTAGAATTAAAGCTAAGAGTATCGATAAAATCATAAGTTTTTGAATAAATGACTAGAAGTTGACTGTCTTAAGGGTCTTAAGGGAAGAATAGAAGCGTTCGATACAAAGGCGAGAATAGAAGTGAGTTGTGATTCCCTCGGATCACTCTTTTGGTTTCATTCTAAGCGCAATCACTCTATTCATAGCCTATTTTGGTGTTGAGTTCAGAACCGTTTCCTTATATATAAGGTTCTATTTCTATTGTAAAATCACTTCAGGTTTAGGTGGAATTATCGGGAACTTCTGCAAGGACGATTTTCTTTAAATTTGGTCAAGGGGTAGCCATATATGTCATAATTAAGAATCAATAAAAATCTCAGAACTTATCATACCGTTTGGTCACAAATTAACTTTTAGTGAAGGGGTCGTTTGGGTTCAAAAGTTGCAAATTAAAAGTTTGGGTCTAATTTTTGAGAACTTCCACAAGAGCGATTTCCTTCAAATTTAATGGGAAGGTACAGGACCCATATTTAAAAAATTGATTTTTGGATTGATTTCTAACTAATTTACAGTTTTCACAAAACAAATCAAAACAACTCACATAAGTCTACCTTCAAATTGAATATCTGTTCCCATCCGTGTTCTGAGGACTGGTAGTCATAGGAAGAGTTTTGTGTATTTTTTTTAACAATCTTGAATTTTCTTGAATTTTGGAAAACATAATAGATTATTAAATTTAAAAAATAACTAGCAACAATTAAAGGGATATTTCAAAAAAATAATCCTCTAGATTATATCCAAGTTTCAAAATTTGAATTAAAGGGTAATTCTAACGATAATTATGAAATTTTTTTAAGTTATTATATTCGTCTTAAGTCAGACTATTTTAATTATTTCCAGCATTAAATACAATATTAATAAATTTCATCTAGCTATTTTTCAAAATCAATTTTCAATTTTCAAAAAATAATGAGTAAAATCTTAGGAACTCCTAGGACGATTCATTATTTTGATTCAAAATGATATTACTTAAAAATTGAAGGGGGGTTTCTTTCCGTTTCCATACATAATTACAGTTTTTATATAGAATTTAACTTAAAGTAATTTGTCAAGGTTTTTAAATAATCTAATTGAATAATATTCAAAGTTACCCTGGAGAAACTGGGTTATTGTATTTTTAAAAAATTGATATTTTTCTTCAAGTAGCCTTTTCTTATCTAGCGCAGCATTATGAAATAATAATAAAAATTTTTAATTATTTTAATCCAAGATATTAGCATATCCAAGATTAATTATTAGCATAAATATGTCGTATTCAAGGTTAAATTACAGTTTTAATAAAATTAATCTAGAAATTTTCAATTAATGAATTCCTCTATGTAGTGTTAAAAAAATCGTCAGACTTTGGTTTTCCAAGATAATTAGTAGCATTGATTTGTCATATTTGGAATAAACTCTTGGATAAAATTACAGGTTTTGGACAACGATAATTGAATCTACTTAGATTTAATTGGAACTTATTGAACTTAATTCATTCAACCTAGACATTTTATAAATGCAAAAATAATTGCTATACAACCCGGAACCAGTATAAAATAGGTGAAATGTTGGGTATTTTTCAATGATAAATAAATGGAAATTACAGTTTTAATAAAGAGCTTACTTATTTTCTAGCTAATTTTACAAAATTCATTAACAGTAATAATCTAGAAAATATTGAACAAGAACAATCAGAGTAAACTATTTTATTTTGTAGTGAATGTTGATAAATAAAAATAATTGTTTAGCCATTTTGACTAAATATACCATGGCGTAACATGGTGAATTCACAATGATATTTTAGTTAAAATATGATCTTCATGTTTCCATCTAGAAAAATTTTGACTATTTTGTATACACTTCAAATGATTTTGTTCCTAATTTACAGTTACCAAACTTAATATTACCAAGCTCTCTTATTATAAAAATATTTTTTGAATTTCATGTTAATTAGCTTGATGAATTTACCCAAAATTCGAATAAAAATTACGATTTAAAATGATTAGAAATTATCAATTAATTGTTACCAATTCACAAACTAATTTGAATTCAGCAAGAAAAATTTTTATTATTTTTACATAAAAGGTTTCCAAATTAAAAGTAAATTAATTTTCCTGTATTTTTCAATAAAATATGTTTTAAAATTACAGTTTTTAATAAATAAGAAAAATTGATGCTTACACCAAGATTATTTTTCTTACGAATTTTTGCTTATAATTAATATAGTTATCTCTATTTGATCGAAATCCTTTATAAATAATGAACTTGAATTAGTAAATAAGTTATGATAAAAGTTTCAGTCTATTAGTCATATGGATAGCCTACCATTAATCATAAAATTTAACCACAAACATATTTTAAATTAAACAAATAAACTTTATTACAGTTTTTTAAATAATTTCTTCACTCATATATTAGTGCATTATGAACAACACTCTTTTATAAAATTATCTTTCTGGCAGCAAAAATGTAATGACTGTGTTTATCCAAGAAAACTATTTGCATTGATTCGCTATACTATTTGCTATAACCAGGGAAAAAATTACAGCTTTTAATCAGATATTTATAAATTGATATTTTTTGAAACAATTATAGTTTTTTACATAAATTGTTATAATTCGTAATTAAATTAAACAATAAGAGACTATTAATTAACAATTAGCTAATCGACTGACAAGTTTGATAACCTGGACAAATAACAGCAAGAAAGAATAGTGTCGATTGAATCAACAATTTATATTGAAACTTAAAATTATAACAATCAGTTTTTCATAATAATAATTTAATAATAAGATAATATTTTATCTTGAAATTTTTGAAAATAAAAAGATGATTTGGACTTTGAACGCCAATAGGATTAAATTTGAAATTGGGCATGTTCATAATCAAACTTTTGATGTTATTTACAGTTTTTATAAAACATTATAAAACAGTGAAATTCAAATAATTGTGACTCAATTCCGGTCTAAGCTTTTTTGAAATGTCAGAAAAAAACATAATAGGTTAATTATTAATTTCACTTATTAAATAGTTAACTTGGAGAATCTAAGTCGTTGAGTTTTACGTGGAATCTAAGTACCTTGGACGAAAATTAAGTTGCACATTTCTGTCTCCGAATCTAAAAATAAAAGAAATTTTGTGTATTTTTCGATAAAAAAATAGGAGAAAATTACAGTTTTTTAATAAAGAGCATATTTTTTTCTAGCTAATTTTACCAATTTCATTATAAGTAACAATCTAGAAAATATTTAACAAAAACAATCAGAGTAACTTGATGAATTTAACTAAGAATTCAAATAAAAATTGAATAACAAGAAATTATTAATGAATTTATTAACAATTTACAAGCTAATTGAAATTCAGCTAAAAAGCCTCAACACCTATATCCCATGCTAAAAATAAATGATTTTTGCTCCATTTTTCAATAAAATTTGTTTAAAAATTAGTTTTTAATAAATAAATAAATTGATTATTAGACCAAGAATATTTTTCTAACGAATTACAGCTATTAATTTATATAATCATTGAAATTTTATCAATTTGAAAACTGTAATTAAATTCAAATGTTTCAACTTAATTATGCCCCAAGTCAAATTTTATTAAAGGGGAACAAAATTCCGATGATAATTATTTTTATCTAAAAAAATTTAAATATAAACTTGGTTTCAATAATTTTTCAATTAATCAAATATACATTTTAATTTTTCATAAATATTTTGCATAAAAAGTATTGCTCTCTTCTAGTCCAAAAATTTAAGGCTTGGTAATTTCTAGATCAAAAATTTTTCAAAGGATCAAGTTACAGCTTTTGAGATATAAATTCATTTTAGTAATTTTCAAGATAAATTCATAATTTTTGAACCAAACTTATTAATTGAAAAATTATTATATTTCATGCACTTAGATTATCCAGGATAAATACTGAAATTACTAAAATAATAATCGAGATATTAGTAAAGTGATGAAGAAAAAAATTGATGCTGTTTCTGCTTGTCCAAAGTATATATTTTTAATGATTTGGTTATATTCTTAATAGATTTTATGTTTAATTTACAGTTTCCTAATATAATTTACTTCACCTTGCTTGTAGTATTATATAAATTTAATTTTGAAGAAAGGAGACTCTGTGCATTTATTTGCTCAATTATCCACTATAATCCGAGCAAAAATAACAGATTAAACTATTAACATTTATAATTTATAGCGAAACTTCCCAATTTGCTTGAATTTGATATTAAGCCCAATCATAGTAACACTTTTGATTTTATTTACAGTTTTTACAAAACATTAAAATTCAGAGTAATTCACATAATTGTGACTCAATTTATGTCTAAGCATTTTAATTTTATTTTATATTGTTCAAATGTTTTTGTTTTAAAATTACAGTTACTAAAATTAATATTAATATAAATTAATTATTAGTATCAAGCTCAGTCATCAGAAAAATATTTCAATCATAAAAAAATACTGCATAATCTAAATGTTTATGTTTTATCTATCTAATTTTTATATCTCAATATAAACCTTGGAGAAAATAAAGTGCACGGAGACGGTGTTCAATAGGTTATACTTTATATTAGTTATAAATTTATATAACGTTTTCAATAAGTTTGGTTAAAAAAATTATGAATTTATCTTGAAAATTTTACTGAAATTAATTTATATCTCAAAAGCGGTAACTAAAAAGTCTTTAAATTTTTTTGATTTAGATTTTACCAAGTATTAAACTTTCGGCATAGACGACAACATTAGATTTTGATTAATCGAAAAATTATTGAAAACCAAGTTTATATTTTATATTTTTCTAGATAAAAATTATTCTC
>JAQIXV010001213.1:0-10164 GCA_034700625.1 Tectocepheus velatus
GAAGCGACCACTACTTCCTCACACCCATCGCGTACTGCCTTTACATCAAATAAACATTTGTTGAAAATCAATGTTAATACAAGAGATGTGATACCTGTTGACAGTGACGACTGATTCCTCTCATTTTAAATCCTTTTTTGGTTTACTTTGAGATCAATTTAAATACAGAAATAAATGGATTTCAATAAAAAGCATTTTATTTTCGGAAATAATTTTATTTGTATTCAAATTATATCAGAATTTATTCTATTTTTTCGGAAATAGTTTCAGAAGTTCTTTAAATCTTTACTCAGAGCCTATTTCTCGGGGAAGGGCTGAGCGGTTCCGTCCCAGTGTTTGTAGAGGGCATACCCAACGACACCGGCCATAGATATCCATCCAAATGCCTCAAGAAGTTGGACATAACCGGGCTTCCGATGACCATCACCTTTGCCGCCATCGTGTTTGTCATGTTTACCACTTTTCTCGCTTTTCTCACTTTCAGAATCGGAATCCACTTTTGATTTCGGTTTCGATTCAGATCCCATTCCTTCAGATTTTTGTTCTTTGAATTTGATTTGCGATTAATTTTACAAAACGATTGAAATGTTTTTGAAAAGTTAGTGAATCGCGTGAATAAAAAATCTATTTCTTTATTCAATCAAAAACTTATTATTATTATTGAAACGCATTTAAATTGAATCCTAATCTCTAAACAGTGGGTCAATTTCAAAGAGAGGTCAATAAGTTGGGATCAGAATCTGATCATCAGATGAGGGCATTAATTATTTAAGACTAAAACACTAAAAATTATTGAAAATAACTAATTTTAGTCGACTCACAGATTAATGAAAACAATATTTTTAAAGCAATTTCTTTAATAACATTTTGAATAAAATTATTAGTTTTGTATTAAATTAGAGTTTAGTTAATGTTTTATAAATTCATTTGAAAACCGATTGAAGTCAATAATTAGAGTCTAAGAGTCAAAGTAAGGCCCAGGGCTTCCATTCATCGTTTTGTATACCACATAACCATAGATAGCAAGTTTACACCCAAAAGTCACCCATAAAATCATTTCAACGATTCTTTCCGAAGTAGTAGTTGTAGTATTAGGTTCCGAAGTAGATCCAGAAGTAGGTCCCGAAGAAGGTTTTGTATTTCTATAACCACTGACTCCACTTTCATTGAAATACTTCTTTGATTTCATCCGATTTTGTTCTTTGAATTTGATTTTAGACTTGAATTATGAAATGTTTGAAATTGTTATTAAAATTTTGTCTTCACGTGAATATGATTTTATTATTGACTCCAAACTTAATAAATCCAAAGTCTGAGGGCTTTGTTATGAATGAAATACAATTGAAATAATTTCATCATTTTTCTAATGTTTCAGTCAATACATTGCAAAGAGTGGTAAATAAGTTGGGATCACTCGAAGACAACAGTCATCTCAGATCTCATTTGTGAGTATTTGAAGTTTGAAAAATGAATTTCAATAGTAATCCCAATGATTAGGAAATCACTCGAAGAGGAGACCAATAATTTGGCCAAAGAGTCAAATAAAGACATCAAAGAGCTCTCCAAACAAATGCCATCAACCGATTCATTTCAATACGTAAAACAATTTCATAAAAAAATTCATTAAATCTAATAAAATATTTTTAGAGCGAAAGAAAAGCGTTGTCTCTGAAGATAGTGAACGACTTCTCAGACATTTTGATCAGATTCCAAGAAATGCAAAAGACTGCCACTCATAGAGTCAGACAATTTCCGCTCAAAACTCAAATCAAATCAAATGCAAGATTTTTGGTTACTTTGAATGAGAAACGAATCAATCAATTGTTTAACTAATTTCAGAACCCCTTCTACGCCAACGATGAGTACAACTTCGAGTCAACCACTCTTTCATTCAAAGAGGAAACGTTGGGTCAGACTCAGGAACAGATGGAAGAGGCAGTGGAGAGGGATCGCATAAAATTGGCCGAAGAACAGAACCAATCCATCAGACAATTGGAGTCAAACATTGTTGACGTCAATCAGATATTCAAAGATCTGGCGACAATAGTTCACGACCAGCAAGGTATGTTTGATAACATAGAGAGACACATCGAGGACACTCACATCAGAGTCGAGACCGGGAACCAACAGCTCAAGAGTGCCGCTGAATATCAGGTAATTCATTGAAATATTCTTTTGTTGCTAACATTTTCCACATTTAAAACTCAATTGTCTTCTCAGATGAAGGCCCGGAAGAAGCGGTTAATGATTGTCATCGTATTCGCCATTATTTTGATTATTTTAACGATAATTATCTACTTTTCTGTTAACCATTAAATTCTATTGAATTCTATTCAAAGCTTTTATAAATACATTCGAAATATATTTGAATAAATTTTATCTGTTTTTACAATACATAAACAATCTAGGTATTTATTTAGTTTTCAACCAATTTACTTTAATTATGCCACTATTCTATCAACTTATAAATGAACAAGATGAAGCTGATACTTCTTTCTAAAAAAAATCTGTCACTAGGTAACACTTGATTAACATAGGGCTGATAATTTTCATAGATGTGAAAGTGAACATGATAATTAACCTTAGCTTTAGGAAATATTGATTTTGACTAATGTTTGCATGCTGAATCGAATGGTCAAGGTTAGAAAGTCATGGGAAGAGCTGTTTCCGCGTGAGAGTTAAATTTTATTTTTTTGAAGAGCAGTTGAGTGGAGTTGAGCTCAAAGTTTGAAACCACAGTAACTGTTGTTTTGAAGACACATCCCATTCGCCTAAACCTGAAACTCGAGACCAGCTCTGAGTTTGCGCTCAAAAGGCGACCACTTTTTTGAGACATTTGTCTGTCAGTGCACTGAAGAGACCACAGCATAGCGTTTGCCATCGAATCCAATGCACAAACGCTTTCATCAATTTTGGGTACAACCGGACCACTAATAAAGTACTTATTTATTGATAATATTGTGTATTATTTCATTGAGAGTGAGTTTAAACTCCAATCTCATGACAAAAAAGGTAAACAAATGTTTAAATGGATTTTTGGCTACAGCTGTAGTTGTTGTTGTACCAAGTTTTAGACCAAGGCAATTTGGGCTAATTCTAGTTCACTTTGTGTGAAACGCCTGTATTTGTTGTCTTTGTTTTGAATCCAAAAGTTTTTTGATTCAAATAAGAGTCAAAATTATATGACTTCTTAAGACATGACTTTCAAAGTAAGAACTCAATGAAGAAAATAAGGATAATGTGTGTAATCGTTGTCAACAAGATTTCAGTGACTTCTTAGGACTTGTTTTACAAACATTTGTGTCCATCAAAACCAAAACAAAAACAAATTCAGGAAAAGAGGAAAATTTTTTTTCAACGATTGATGTCTTTTGTCAGGACTCATACTCTTTGATTGGAACCGATTTGTTAACTGAACTCAAAGATAAAAACTCAACAAAAGGCCAAACCTTTACTTTAAATGTGTTTTTAGTTTCTCTTCTCAACGAAACAATTGAACCAAAAGATGATAATTAAATGCAAACAAATGTTGGCTTCAATTCTGCATTCAATACAATCGCAAAAGTATTCAATACTTTTATTATTTATCTTATCGTCTGTTTGGACGCAAAGGATACTGAATGACAGCAATGGACTCAATGGTAATACTCACTCAAAGACAAAATCATATTTCAAATGATATTTATAACCATTTTTTATGAAACATAAAGCAAACGGACGATACGTTTACTTTGAATATAAATGTTCTTACCGTTAGTTTAGATACTCAGATCATTTGATAGAGCATTTCATTTAAACCTGTAACGTCATATCTATCTTGAGGTTGAGCTAGGTAAAATTTTCCCAGAAGTTTATCGCATTTTATGAATCAAAAGTAAATAAACGCTTTATTGATATAAATGACTTTCTCTGATCAAAAATATTTTTTGGACTCAATATTAAATTGTTTTAAATGAAAGTTTGTTAGCAAGGACATATTTTATCTCTGTGTAAGACTAGTTTTTTTCCTGAGGTTTCAAAATCACTGGCGCTTTCGTTTTGATCAAAGTCTGAAATGTCTGAACTAACGGTAAAACTAAAAAAAAAGTGAAACTTAAGAAACAATTTCGAAGCAAAAAATTGTTAGAAATGATAATATTTACAATATTTTTGTGATCTATTGATATCAAATTGAAATACAATTTATTTCAATACAAACGTTTCAATAACTGAAAGGAGAAAAAAAAACTAAAATAAATAAAATAGAGATTTTTATTTCAATTTTTAGCCTCCCTTTCACTCCCTTTCCTTTCTTCCCATCAAATTGTTTGTTGAAAAAGTTAAGCGAATTTTGAGACAAAAAAAATAATATATTGAAGAAAACTATTAAAGTAATGCTATTCACGACATTAAAGGCATTTATTGAAACTTATGTCTATAATTATTTAGTAAATACGAAGAAAATAAGTTGAATTTGACTCAATTTATTGAGGGCTGTGTCAAGTCTGCGCTAATCTTTGCCTATTATCGCCGCTTTTTTTCTCCTGATTAGCACTCAGGCACAGGAGATAGTCGTCGCTCAGACTTCTTATCGTTATTCAATACCCACAAGAAGTGAAGGCACACTAAATGCGATAAAAAACATTACTTCTTGTTTAGGGTTTGGAATATAAAAAAAAACTTTTTTTTGACAAAACATTTACACTTTTAACTCAAAATTCATGCCTTGAAAACGAGGAATCAATTCTCCGTCAGTTTTAGTCATGAAGTGAATAAACCTTTTTTTCTCTTAAGACCAGAGGAAGGGATGGCAAACAAAAATCGCGATATATTTTTTTGTCCGCAATCAATAAATTTCTGTTCAAAACATATTTGAAGCGAAAAAAATGTATGAAAAATGATGTTTCCATAAATAGCAAAGATTTTCTGTATTTGCAGACAATTTGTCTGCAATATTCACTTTATGGTCAATTGAGAGGAGTGTTATTATAATATGTTTTTAATTTACAAATGTGGAGCACACCATATAAACAATCGCGATCTGATTCCCAGACCTTTTTTACAAACACTCGGAGCAGAGATTTATTTAGTTTTATCTCTTATTTATTCGCCGCATATGACATATGTTCTTAATTTTGATGTTATTTTGCGATAGTTTTCAAACAATAAATCAATCGATTCGTCGAATTATAAGCACAAAATTGTGTGACTATTAACATAACGGCCAAAGAAAACAGTTATTTGTAATACAATTTTGTAGACAACCCTTCATTTCAAGTGAAAGGGTCCCCACATTTGCAGACTTATGGAGACATAATCGTGAATTGCGTTGGAGTCGAACCATACTTAAGAACCACAATAAAAGGGTGTCTTTCCTCTGAAATAAAGATTAGTTTTAAGCCATTTCTCACTTTAATTATTAATATATTATTCATCAGAAATGTATATAAAAAAACAGATATTTATTTAATGTTATTCTAAAACCAGACTTTTGTTGAGGAAATGCATCGAAAACTTGTTATATTACACTAATTTGATTCCGAGTATATCTCTGTTTGTTATGGGATAGCATTGAAGTTGAATTTTTCACTCAATTTCGGATCAAATAAAGATAAGTTTGGGGACATTGAACCCAATTTGTTCACCAAATCAATCAAACCTTGTGTTCAAATCATTTTAATGCATAACAAAGATATTAGATTTCAAATTAAACTCAACTTTTGAAGGAATTTCTGAATTATATGCCAAACATTGCTATCGTTTTCACATCAATTTTCTTTGTTTTTGACTCAACCTCTGGATAACTGTTCTCTAATTTAAATAAAACTTTTTTTTTCTATCGTTTTTCGCTTCAAATATTTGTTACAAAACTTTTGCCTCAAATAACAACAAAATGACATTTGATTGTAATTTTTCGAAATAATGCAAAATAAGGCATATTTTCGACATTTCTTCAATCATTTAAACATTTTGATCGATATATTCAATAATTTTCATATTTTCGTTACTTTTGGGGAAAAAGTAGTTTTATGCGAAAACTTCCGAAAACTGTTTACTCTCACTAAATGTCAATCAATTGGGAACTCCTGCCTATCATTAAAAGCAATTTCAGTTTTTTATTCCATAATTTTTTTGACTGAAATTTTCATACTTTCATATATCAGATAATTTTATAACAACTTTTAATACTCAGTCAAGAAAATCGATAAAATATTTTTACTGTTTTTCTATACATGAAGTGAGAGACAGAAAAAATAGACTTAATTTTCAAGCATTAAAAAACATACACAAAGTATACTATTCTGGTTCAGTATTTTAGTTGGTTGTGTGCGATATTCTGTGCGATATTCTGTGCGATTCGCATGCATTGCGTTCATTAGCCGTTTGTCGCGTTAATAATATTTTCAATTCAGTCCCAAAGCAATAGACGGTAACGAAAAGTGAGTCATTCAGTGCTATCAATGATTCCCAGACATAATGCAATACAATAGCAATAAACACAAATATAATATATTCAGGTAATGTTCGTCAAACTTTTGTTATGTCGTTCCCTTTTGATTGCCTACACAAACAAATAGCAGAAACAAAGTGCACACAAATCGCTAAACAGAGGAACGGCTCAAATCAGTTGAATCGTTGGCCAAATTAGTCAAATATAAAACCAAACAGTAATTCGTGAGCTGTGCTCAGCACTAATCAAATCATTGAAATCATCGCAAAAAAGCGGAATTCAATTCATGAGACGAAAAGACAGAGAAATCAAAATCTGATTTATATTCGGATTTCTCGCACTCAGAGATTGTGCGACTATTTTATGCCAAGAAATGAAGTATTGGTTTAATGTTAGCGACAAATAATAAAACTTTTTCTCTTCCCTACACTCTCTCAGAGCTCTCCCAATATATGGATGAAAAAAAAGTTCAATACATTAGTTATAAAAGTAAATGACAGGACATAAATATAACGGCATATAAATTAAATTCACTTTTGATAAATGATTACGACTTTCACTCAGCGATGGAAAAGAGAGTGACTATCAACTGATTATTATTATAAATAAAGATATTCATACATATTATACATATTTACTATTAATGCAATACATTTGATGGGAGAGACTCTGAGACACACATAGGATAAAGTGAATAAGCAATTTATGCCCCAAAAAATGCGTTATTATTATTCAATATTTATTATATGAAAATCGAGAAAAAACGGAAGACGTCCTCAAAAAGTTGAAGACGAATAATAAAAGATTTGAGATTATTATAGTTATTCCGAAAAAAGTTATTACTCTTTTCATATGAGATAAGAATAGAAATGAATTTCAAACAATTGAATCAATTTTATAATCACAATATGTTTTGAGATTTAATTCTTCGGTTCATTAATTTGTTTTCAAATTAGAGGCGGATTTTAATCCCTTTTCATTATTATTAAGTTTTAATCTGATTATAAACTTTGGTTTAAAACTCTTATGAAATGAAATTTTTCTCGTTTTTCATAACAAAAAAATTTTATTAAATTATTCAAAAAAAAGTCAGAAAAAGAATAATAAAGTATAGATTGGCAGTCACTTAGAGGATGATCAGAGGGCGGGTCTCCCTTCAAATGCCTTCATGAATACGTTTGGGGGAAAGCAAAGGTCAGGCCTTCAATCAATCATATTTTTGGGGTATTGACGAGAAAATCCTATTAGATTACTATTAATATAATAAATTATCAAGCTCAAATGGGAAGTTTCTGGCCATCCCTGTTGATAGTCAGGCCTCCAGCAAATGTAAAATCAAATGTCTATTCAAGCGTTTGGTCTGAAGTCTTATAAATATTTCTTAAGACTTTTGTCTTGTGTTTTACCAAATAGTAGAACGAAAAGGAGTGGAATATATGGGAATATATTTGAACTGAAAACTAACAAAATTGATCTCATTTTTCAATAAAACGAAAGACGAATCCATGAATAGAAAAGAGAAGTCTTGCCCTTCTCTACAATAGGGAACAGAGGGAAGAGTTTATATCAAATTGAATGTTAGGCTAATGTCTGTCTCGATATCGACTTCGAAGACAGCGATCACTGGATTTCATGGATAAGAGGAAAACGTTTTGCGAAAGACATTCAATGAATAAAATCTCAATTACTTCACAAAAATCAATATATAATTGCTTTGCAATGAATTATATTTGCATTAAAGTTGATCCTCAAAATTCGGGCACAAATTAATTGATTTGTTACATAAAACATAAATAAATTCTCCTAGATTTCAGTTGAGAGCTATTTCATCCATTAACTATTGCTTATGAAAAATGAATCTCAAGGAATAGGACATAACTCTTTCACAAATAATTTATGAATATTTATCGTTGAATTCAACGCTATTTTATGGCTTTTAGAAAGAAAAATAATAATTCAAACCAGAAACTTAAGTGAATGACCTAGTAGACAACGCAGTTGACAAATATTGCACATCATGTAAATCAAATTCAATAAATCTAATTGAAAATCAAAATTGTTTTTTTTCTCAACAAATAATTTCCTACGAAAACATCATAAACCTAATGATAATTATGTAATGAATGCCTAATTGAGTCCATTTTCTAATTGATATGAAATCAGGAGTTTTTTTCCACCGATTTAATGATGATTTTCGTTACAAAAGTTAATTCGCTTTGAATTGAGGATAGAGTCGTAAATAGGAAATAATTTATCAAATTTTAATCGTTTCTAATCTCTATTGGGATTCAATTACGAGTTTTGTTTTAGTTTTGAGTCAAACACTCTTTTTTCAAAATCCATTATTTAATTGTTAAGCACTTCGTAAGCAATTTCTGAATTGATTTTCGTATACCAAAGAAGTATCGAGTCTTCTGTTGAAAACGCTTTTAATGTAATTAAAATAATTAGATTTCTTTTAGAAATACTTTTTTTGTTGTCTGAATCGTATGCCTATTATTCTGTTATCAAACAAACAGACAAAACATTTAATTCATTACTTTAAGTAACAATTTTTTAATACATTTGGGCATTAAAAACATTATTCAAATTTTTGATATTATTTTTTGGGAACATTTATATGACTCCTACTCAAAAAATAACACGATTTTTGATTATAATTCATGGATTAGTAACAAAATTATAAATTTTTACTTTATTTTGAAACATCATTTGAGGCGAGGGTTCGTTCACTCGATTGCAGTCCATTATTGGAATTCCTGATCGAAATAATTTATTTTTCGGAATAAAATTGAAATTAATTTTTCCGTTTAATAACTCCACTCTTATTCGAGACTACATTCCTCTGGAAATATATAACTTTTGAGATAAAAATCTGTAATAAAAGATTATATTTATAATAAAAGCTTAAGTTTATTACACTTTTTCAATGGTCTGACAATAATTTAATATTCAGTCGTAATAAAAGCCAAAACCAATCTCTAAATGGATTGGTCGGAGAGTAAGTGATCCCAGAGTCGGAGCCTAAACATGAGAAGAAAAAAGATAGTAAAAGTGTAATAACATTTTGTTGGCATAAAAACTCACCAAGTTATCATCGAGTTATTCCGATTATTTGGAATTGTATATCAAAATGAAGTATTGATTTATTAAAAGGCAAAAACTTTCGCCTCTATTGTCAGAAAGCGATATGAGATATGAAACTTAATTCAAGTATTTTTCCGAAAGAATAACTTTTTGGCAAAACTATAACAAAACTATTGTTAAACATTTTTCACAAATTCCTTTCATAAATACATTTATATATCGCTATCAGTAAATCGCATAAAAATTTTTGATTCATTTTTAAAGGCAATGCATATATTTTTCTGCACTCAACCGAAAATTCAAAACCTTTTCACTCTTTTTCTGTTGAAAAACATTTCATTTAATATTAACTTTTGTTTCGATGAATTCAATGCAAAATTTTTGACCAAAACTTTCTGAAAAACATATTTTTCTGTTTAAAACATTTGATTAAATGTTGTTTCTGTAAACCATTACATAACTTATAATTACGGCTTTTGATTAGAAAACTGAACGAAACAAATATTAAAAATAATAAATAAAATGAGAAACACTTTTGAACATTGAATAGAAATGAATGAATTAAGAGAAATGAAAAATTTTGAATATTTTGAATATCAATTTGCCTGAAGTCCATTCTCTTTGCAATTTGCTATTAAAACAAATAT
>JAQIXV010001214.1:0-10156 GCA_034700625.1 Tectocepheus velatus
AACCCACATTTTCAGAGCATATAATGAAAATCAATTAATAATAGAAGAGATTTGTATTGAATTTCTGTCTCTTTTTTTCACAACAAATACCATTATATCCGAAGAATGTATTCTCTATTCTATTGTATTGAACCATAATTTGTATGCCTTTCCCCTCTGAACAGGCGGTCGGTTCAGTGTTTTGCCTTCGGGTGAACTACACATCCATTCCGTCGACGCTGTTATCGATAGTCAGCGCCAATACAAGTGTCAAACAAAACACAAACTGAGCGGAGAAGTGAAGCTCAGCGCCAATTCTGGACGTCTAATAGTGACGGGTCAGTCATAAAACTTAAAAATGAACAAGGTGACAATTCTAACAAGATGCAAAATTTCAATTCTCTAGACTCACAAACAGACTTATCGCCAAAAATGACAACAACCTCGAGATATACGGTTGCTGTGGTCGGGGAGTCTGTGCTACTGCCGTGCACTGCACAGGGCTTTCCCCCGCCAAAGTTCACCTGGTTCAAATTAGGACAGAATAATCAATTAGAAAGGATTAACACAATATCTTCTCAACATTTTCCTAAAAAAGTGCTTCAAATCTATGGCTCACTACACATAAGACCCGTTTCGGGGGACGACTCCGGAAAGTATGTATGCGTTTGCAATAACAGTGTCGGACAGGACAGGACCGAAATGGAGCTTTTAGTGAGAGGTATATCCCCTTCCCACCGATTCTGAGGCCAGGATTTGATTTTGTGTCTGTTTTTCAGAGCCTTTAAATGTGATACTAAGTCCGAGCCATATATTAGTGACGGACAGCACATCCGTTGACTTCAATTGCAGTGTTTTGGGTTCACCCATCGGTCGAGTCGTTTGGAAAAGGAATGGAAAGACTATTATAACTAACAATAGGTTTAAAGTAGTGAACGACCGGTCGTTACATACGTTGCGTATAAAACAACCAAAACGTGAAGACAAGGGAATGATTGTGAGTAAAGACATTTTTATATGAAATTTTCAAAATATAAAATTCACCATGCTAAACCACTAGCTTAAATGCTAATTCGAATTGAAGTAAAATAAAATTTTGAAATAAAATTACAGCTTTTAAATTAGGTAAAATATTTTCAACTTGCAAGTAATTGTACTAAAATTATCAAGATGAATTTTAAAGTTATGTGATTAGATTGATTGGCTTGGATAATTCAAAATATGAGTTTATCAAGTTTTAAAAATCGAACTTAGCCTTTGAAATGGGCCAATAAGTACCTTTTAAATTTTCTCAACAAGATCAGATTTAATTTTGAAATAAATTACAGTTTTCATCATTTTGTTACCTTGTAAACTTTAGAATGAAATAAAGTCTCTGAAAATTTTTAATTTTATCAATAAGTATCAAGGTATGCAATATTTGACTAAGAAAAAATTCTTGTTAAGCTGCTTACCAAAATAATTGAATGCTTGATATTTCCATATAACTAATTGCAAGTTAGGAAATGTTTACAGCCTTTCACTTCTCAAACAGTTTGATTATGAGTAAAGACATTTTAATTTAAAATTATAAAAATTTTTCATAGATCGATAGGCCAAGTATCTTTAATACTTGACCTCGCATGATAATAACTGATCCTTGAAATATAATTACAGTTTTTAAGTTTTCTCATTGTTTAATACTAGAAACATTTGTAAATAAAATAGCAAGATAATTTAAAGTAAAGTAAAATTAACTAAGTCTTTGTTTGCCTTATACCAATAAAAAAGATCTTGTATAAGTTGCTATTATTATTTGCAAGTTAAGAATAATTTACAGCTGTTAACAGAGTTTTATTAAAGTTTACTTTCAAAGATTCCTTGCTAATTCAGTAAAAAAACTATGTCGAAAAATTATCACTAAGATTTTAATTATTTTTCAATAATTTTCAAATAATATTTGATCGAGGTAAAATTTGGAGGATGATGCATCCCAAAATAATTTATACATGGCAATTGCATATAACAAATTGCAAGTTGAAAAAAGTTTACAGCCTTTCAGTTCACAAAAAACAAAACAAGTGTTTATTTAATGTTTACAAACGTATCGTTAAATTCATTCATAAAAACCCAAAACTAAACAAAAATTTTCATTCATTTGAAGCAATGCTTGTGAGTAAAGACATTTTTATATGAAATTTTCAAAATATAAAATTCATCATGCTAAACCACTAGCTTAAAAATGCTTATTTGTGAAAATAAAATAGAATTTTTAAATAAAATTACAGCTTTTAAATTAGGTAAAATTTTTCCTATTAGCAAATAGTTGTATTCAAATTATCAAGATGACTTTTAGAGTTATGTGATTAGATTGATTCTCGGATGATATGATAAAATTTATCAAGTTTTAAAAATTGAAGACTTGAGAGTCAGTTTATCCAACGAGTACTATTTGATTTCTCTTATCAAAATGCCATTTAATTTTGAAATAAATTGCAGTTTTCATCATTTTGTTACCTTGTGAACTTTAGAATGAAATGAAGTATTTGAAAAATTTAAATTGTATCAATATGTCTCAAGGTATGCAATATTTTAATAAGAAAAATTCTTGATAATACTTTTCTTGCCAAAATAATTGAATGCATGATATTTCGATATAACTAATTGCAAGTTAGGAATTGTTTACAGCCTTTCAGTTCTTAAACAGTCTTTCATGTAATAAAGAGAATGATTGTGAGTAAAGACATTTTAATTTTAAATTATCAAAAATTTCGTGTAACTTGTGTTCAAGTATCTTTCATAATTGATCATGCATAATAAAAACTGATGCTTGAAATTTAATTACAGTTTTCAGGTTTTCTCAATGTTTAATACTAGAAACATTTGTAAATAAAATAGCAAGTTAATTTAAAATAAAATTAACTAACAATGCATGGGTTGCCTTAACCCAATAAAAAAGATCTTGTATAAGTTGCTATTATTATTTGCAAGTTAAGAATAATTTACAGCTGTTAACAGAGCTTTATTAAAGATTACTTTCAAAGATACCTTGCTAATTCAGCAAAAAAAATGATGTCGAAAAATTATTATTGAGAAGATTTTAATTATTTTTCAATAATTTTCAAATAATATTTGATCAAGGTAAAATTTAGGGCTGGCCATATCCAAAATAATTTATACATGACAACTTGCATATAACAAATTGCAAGTTGAAAAAAGTTTACAGCCTTTCAGTTCACAAAAAAATTTGTTTAATGTTTACAAACGTATCGTAAAATTCATTCATAAAAACCAAAAACTAAACAAAAATTTCCATTCATTTGAAGCAATGCTTTGCCAGCAATGAGTTCGAGTCCGTCGGCTCCTCAGCAGAGCTCAGTCTGGCCTCAGATCCGCCGCATTTCACACACGTTTTCGGACCACTGGAGCCGATCAGACCGGGAGCCGGACTATCACTGAAATGCTCGGCCACTGGACTACCCCTACCGCAGATCGTTTGGACAATAGACGGACAGACCATTAGTGAACACTCGAGGCTCAGAATCGGTGATTACGTGACCAGCGATGGAGTGGTCAACAGTTATGTCAATATATCGGCGGTTAAGTCGAACGACGGCGGACTGTAAGCCATCCCTATATCCTATAAAACACAGAATAATAAGGGGAACGACCTCTCAATTGCTAGGTATGAGTGCAGGGCTTCAAACGATGTCTTTTCGCTAAGTCATCGAAATCGGGTCAATATCTACGGACCGGTGTTTGTCCGACAGATGCCTAACATAACGGCTATCGCCGGACAGACAGTACGGATCGACTGTCCCTTCAATGGGTTTCCCATCGAAAGCATAGTTTGGTTGAAACGACAGTCCAATGGTTTGTCAAAACTGCCCCAAAATCACAGACAGAAGAGTCTAACCAACGGAACGCTCGTCATATCGGCGGTCGACTCAACGAGTGATCAGCACTGGTATCGATGTTTAGTCAACGGGACGACAACTTCGGCACAGAATGAGGTCTATGTTAAGGTATTGGTCGCTCCGGTCATAAACCCGTTCCATCCGCCACCAAATCTGAGGGAAGGTATGAGAGTACTCCTGACCTGTGCTGTCATCGAAGGCGACCCTCCGTTGATGATCGAGTTCTTCAAAGACGAGATACCTGTGCGCCAGAACTCATACATAAGGATCGACTCAAACAATGAGTTCTCTTCGACTCTATTCATATCAAATGTGTCTTCAGAGGACTCCGGGAACTACTCCTGTGTTGCGTCCAATTTGGCCGCAAAGACGACGTATTCCTTTCAACTGGACGTCAATGGTATGTATGAGTGTGAGGTCTGTCCTCTCATTTCACTCATTCCTCCCAAAAACCGGCAGTTCCTCCGAAATGGATAATATCTCCGTCGGATACCGAAGCGATTGTCGGCCAAAACGTAATCATCGACTGCGCGGCCAGCGGTCAGCCCCGGGTCTGGTGGGAGCGGTCGGAGCCGACAGTCCAGAGCTCGGCCGACAGTACGGCAATCGGTGGTCAGTCTGTTGGCCACCAATCGTTTCGGACAGTCATAAGTAACTCACATATGCATACACTCGAGAACGGGTCGCTCACCATCAAAGACGTTGGCGAAGACGATGAGGGCGTCTACTTATGTCAGGCGAGTAATGGTGTCGGCACTGGTCTCAGCAAAGTTGTGACACTCAAAGTCAATGGTAAGGGACAGACATTTGTTTGATTAATAGCCACTGAATATGACTCTTAAACTCTTACGACAATCGAAGAGTCGTTTATCACTTGACTTCCCTATTGATTAATGACTACACATCCCTGTCCTCCCTCTCCTTCTATCTCTATGTGTGTTTGTGTGCAGTTCCGGCGCATTTCAAAACGAAATTCAGTGCACAGACTGTCCGTAAGGGTCAGGAAGTGTCGATAGTCTGCACCTCTTTCGGAGAACTGCCGATAACTATAGTCGTGACCAAAGATCGGATGCAATTCGACGCCAGTCTTGAGCCCCGGTATGAAGTGGTCGCCAATCAGAGGACAGACAGCTTTGAGATGACAATAAAAATAAGGGAAACGGATCGGAGGGACAGCTCTCTGTTCACATGCATTGCCGCCAATGAGTACGGAAAAGATGAGTTCAACTCACAGATAATTGTGCAAGGTTAGTTTTCAAATAGTCTAAGGACAGGCCATTTTGAGCACAGAATAACATTATTAATGATTTTTTTAATGTAATTATTTTTCGACCGACAGAACCTCCCGACCGACCGGACAGTCCAGCGGTGACCCACGCGGACAGCCGTTCGGCGGTAATCACTTGGATTACGCCCTACTCTGGAAACAGTGGTATCTCTTCCTATCATTTGGAGTACAAAACGGTTGACAAGAGTTGGGAAACGAACCACAAAACTGTTCAGACAATCGCCGGAACCGACAACTCATTTACGATTACAGGCCTTAAACCCATCACTACTTACGACATAAGAATTAGAGCCGAAAACAAATTAGGATTCAGTCCTTACTCTCAAACACTTCAGTTGAATACCATTGAAGAGGGTTTGCATTGATTTTTGTATTAACACTAATCTGTTGTTCAGTTGAATAGAGAGAAAAAATACAGTCTTTTCATTAAAATCTATAATTCATTTGAAAAACAAGTATTCATTCAAAACGTTTATATCATTTGTTTTCAAAGATTTTCTTTTATTATAAAAAAGTTTTTTTTGAAACAAATTTTTTTAATCAATTTTGTCATTGAATTGAAATTATTCTCAAAATAATAGTCTTTTTGTTCAGAAAACAGAATACAATAGAAATGGAAAGACATCCTATTCTTAGATACCATTCCTTTTCCATTCAATTCAAACACATTTTTCTAATAAATTCTTTTCTGAAAATTCAATGGACAGCCCCTTCCGGTCCCCCAATGGATATTAAAGTGTTCCCTTTGAGCGCCCGTTCACTTCAGGTGACATTCAGTCCACCGAAGGCTGAGTCGAGAAACGGACGACTTTTGGGTTACTATTTGGGATACAAAGCGATGGAAATCGACGAACACTTTATGTTCAAAAAGGTATCGATTAGTGAATACACATCCGATGGCATCAAACCCATGGAAGTGGTCTTAAGTGATCTGAAGAGAGCCACGAAATATGCGGTCATCGCACAGGCGTTCAATAGGTATTCAATTTTTTATTCATATATTGATTAAGGGTTTAGTCACTAAACTTTAGTGAAAATTCAATTTCCAAGTTTAAAAATAATATCCCAAATATGCGTACCGCCCAAAAATTAAAATTGAACTAGCCTGTTTATATTAACTTGAAAATTATACCTAGGTTACAGCTTTTAAAAAAATCTGAAATTTGATTGAAACAGAGATTACCATGTTAGAATTTTATCAATATTTCAAAAAATTGAATTGGATTGTCTTTTCCAGTATTTTAAATAGATTTTGCTTGCTTATATCAACACGAAAATAATTCCTAGATTACAGTTTTTGACAACTTTCTTGAAAATTCATTTTAATCTTTTCCTTTCGAATAAATTCAAGAGTATTGACACAAACACTGATAAAAACAAATGTTTTACTCATTTTTCTTTTGAAAAACTATTTGATGTGAAACTCATTTCGTGTCAACAAATATGTGACCGAAAAAAAACTCAATTCAATTATAACTGACTTAACATCGAATCCAACGTTATATTGGATTTCATATCCAGTTATTGAACGAAAAGTTTTCATATTATTGTCTGAAAATAGAGACTCTTTTCCCGAAAGTTATCGAAAATCAGATATAAATCGGATTCAGAAATGAGTTATTCTGTCCTATAATTGACTGAAAGTTATTCCACTTTTCTATTTGTGTTATCACTCGATAAAAACTTTTTGCACACAATTTATGTGTCAATCAATTCAATGAAAAAATTGTATTTCAATTTACAGTAAAGGGAGTGGACCTCAATCTGAGGAAGTGTTTGGCGAGACTCTGGTCAACGATCCGCCAAAAGCGCCGACACTTAGCGTAACGAACGTTGACTTCGACTCAATTGAAATCAATTGGAGTTTCGACACAAACGAAGATATCTCTGAAATAAGTGGTTATTATATATACTCTAAGAGTCAATACCAGGACTGGGATGAGAAACACATCAGCAGTCAGAGCACTACCTACTCATTCGAAGGGCTCAGATGTGGCACTCAGTATCAGGTGAGAGGACTGACCGATCGATAAGACAATAAAAAACTATAATCTAATGAACCCTTTCCTCCAGTTCTATGTCATCGCCTATAATAGTGTCGGAAAAGGAGATCCGAGTCATGCGATTGCAGTCAAGACTAAGGGCTCAGGTATTCATTCAATTGATTTATCGACTTTTGAGAGACAACCCATTCCTTCCCATCAATAGGACCGACAGCTCCCAAATCGATCGATACGTTCCTAACAGTGAACACGACATCAGCGGTCATACGACTGGACAGTTGGCTACCGAACGGCTGTCACATCAAAGAGTTTGCCGTAAAATACAAATCAAAATACAGTAATGAGTGGACAACAGTTGGGACTGACCTCTGGCCGGACCAGACCTACGTAGAGATGACGACATTGAGTGCCGCCAATTGGTATGCGTTGGAAGTGATGGCTCTGAGCGACGCCGGGAGTGTCCAAAACGTATACCACTTCGCGACACTCAACACAAATGGAGGCACAGTCTCACCCCTTGAAGAGGGCCGACCCCTGACCTACCAGAGCCTGACAGTGATTGTGCCGACCCTTTGTTCTGTGATAGTGTTAACTGTGATAATAATTGTCGGCTGTTTTGTCGTCAATAAGCGGCGACCTCTCGTAGACCACAGCCAACAGCCGGGCCTCCACTCGGGTCACAACTGCGCGGACGACCCCCTATTGGCCGACGCCTTTCATTTGGCAGTTCTGGAGCCCCGGAAGAGCCTCCAATCAAACGAAGCGAACCACCAAATGGACAGCACATTGAAGAACACGTCCTCCGAAAAGGAGGTATACTTTCAGTCGCCGTACGCCTTGTCTCGAATACAGAGACAGATGTGCGTCGAGTCTGATATGTCTTCCCTTCAGAACACTTTACGGCACACCAGACCCGAACACATCTATCAAATGCCATTTCCACCCAAATGGGTATGAGGTCTGAGCTCTCAATCCATTTCTCCACTCTCTCTGTCGACACCACTGCCAGTGACTTCCCTCTCTTCTGACAACTAATACCTGTGCTCTTGATTTATACGACTTGTGCTCTGAATCTAATGTTAAGACTCTTTTCTCTGAAATTTATTTCAGTTTTTATATAAGAAATCAATTTTTGAAACAATTTTTTTCTCTCTTTTTATGAATTGATTGGAAAAAAGACTGAAAAAAGTCATAACTTTTTTTGATAACTATTTTGTGAAAAAAATAATAAAAACAAAAACTCTTTTTACTATAAATTGTTTGAAATGTTTTGCAATTCTATTGAAAAATAAAGTTTTACAATAAATTACTCTCTAATTGACTGCAATTTCCTCCCATTTTCTTCATCTGTCTATTTGTGGAACACATTTGGGAACAGAATATACTCTGACTTCTGAAGGAGTAGTAGTAGTGATGTATATATACTCTTATTCTGAGCGCAAAGTTTGTATCGATTTTCATGTTTTCAATCATTTGTTGCAAAAGAAGTCTTTCTTTTCATTCAATAGAAAAACGAAACGAAATCTCATTTCAAACGAAAAAATATGAATTCGGTTCACGTTTTGAGTGAAGACAACGAAAAAAAAGATATAAAACTTATTTCTCATATCTTTTTGTTGGGAAGAAAAATATGAAAACTGAATATCAATTGAATTCTTACTAAACAACCAAAATATTACTTCTTAGGGGATGACCAGAGGGGGTGTCCACAAGTTTTCGCAGTGAAAAATCAACAAGTTTATTCTTGAAAAAAAACAAAGCATTCAAATTCTATTCAATCTAATCAATAAACAAAAGATTACCTAGCTAATTCTATATTCAAAGATTAAACCGTGATAATTATAGCTCATCTCAATATTCTATTGTTTTACCTTGATAACAGATTAGAATAAGGTTAAATTTTCATGCTTGATCATTAGAATTCCACTTTATTTAGATTTTCGAGTACCCTGGTGATCACCAAGCTCAATTTTATTCAGGAATAAATCCATCAAATCTTTTGCGGAACAGTAAAGTTGTTTCAACCAATGATTACATCTTTTGGTTTCCATTCATTCTGTGCTCAAAAAATATTGTCTGAAAAGTAGTGTTGAAAACCAAAGTACCGAACAATGAGTTCAACAGAAATTGATTTAAGATTTCTGTTAAAAAACTGAATGAAAAATGAGTCAAACGTTTTGGGTTTTGGCCATAAATTTTATGATCGGAATATATCGCACGGAATATCAGTTTTCTGGTGAATATCCAATTGAAGGGGAATTCCTATTCTGTCGATGAAATTAATGGAAAATACATTCAATTGCTTTGAATTAATTCCAATGGATTTTCGACTTCAAAAAGGCGTAACCGACTGCACAGCCCCTTAAGGATAGAAAAATTTTCTTCAATTATATTTCACAGCAGTCTATACCTCACCCTCTCCTCCCACTCCCAACTGATCGGCTCTACTGTTGTTGACATTAAATGAAAGGAATTTTTTTGTCCAAAAGATTAATGAAGTTCTGAATGAATGTAAAAAACAATTTTCTCAGTCAGTTATAGACTGTAATTGTTTCAATTAGCTAGATCAAAATTAATCAATTATGTTTGAACTATATATTTTGATCTCCAGACGCTCAGTGTTATTACATTATTAGATAGGATAGAAAATAACAAGTTTATTTTTGATTAGCATGGTGATTTGAAATTAAAAACTTAATCTTCAATTTTTATCTATCTAGTTTTTAACACGAATTAATGGTTGGTTTAAGGTTTAAATTATTTTCAACAACTGTAAATTAAATATAAATACTCAAAAACAGTTAACTTTGTATGCTTAAAGTTTACATTTGGTATAACAGTATTCGTCAATTTTTTTGGAAAGCTGTAATATTGACAAGCTGAACTATTTAAATTCATCATTGATAATTACACTCACTTATTTAAGGTAGGATACTGATTTTTCAAGATTTTGTCCAGGTTTTAATTTGAATTTTCTATCAATTCAAACA
>JAQIXV010001215.1:0-10152 GCA_034700625.1 Tectocepheus velatus
TTGAGAGTGTGTCCTCTCGTGTACTAAATATTTTTTCTGTGATTTCGTTCTAAAAGTGCAGTCATTTTCCTTACACTTAATCCATGGAATGTCTTCTAATTCTTTGGGATGTATTACCAACTGATGGTTCTTAAGGCTAACCCCTGTTTTGAATACATTATTGCAGCCATTGATCAGACACTTAAAGGGTCTGTCATTTGAGTGTTTGATTTGATGTACGTTTAGATTTCTAGAACAGTAAGTCCTATAACTACAGCCCTCGACATCGCAGACATACTTAGAGATGTGTTATTCTGTGTCTGTAGAGTCGCATTCCATTGGCTAAGACTGCAGAACATCCCCTATAATGACAGGTAAACCACTCATCCATTTGTTTGTGTATTTTCTTCAGGTGTTCGACAACTTCTTTATTGGTTTCAAACTGTTGTTTGCATTCGATGTTCGGACACTCGAAAGGAGTTTCTCCAGAAACTGACTCTCGATTCCTGGGATTTGATAATTCTTGAGAACTATCTCTCATTTGTTCTTTATTTCCATTAACAGTATCTGACTCTCGATTCGTACGGATTTCCTTTGGTTTTGAAAAATGTTGAGAACTATCAATGAGTCTGTCCTTTGAGTGTATTGTCATGTGTCTCATCAAATCATAATTTGTTGATGACTTGTGTGAACAGCCCTCGACTTTACAGGTGTAAGTCCCCAAATGGATATTCTTATGTCGAATCAAATTAACCTGAGATGTCAATCGAGCGGTACATCCCTTAAAATCACATAAAAACAATTTCTCTTTTTGTGAAATACGGGACTCGAATATAGGCTTTGATTTGTATTTATCGGACACTTCTTCAGAACTATCACTCGTTTGGCTCTCATTTCCCTTAAAATTGAAATTATTTTCAGTGTAATTATCGTCTGATTCATCACTAATTGAACTGATTCTCAATCTTTGAGTCTTTTTAATCGATTCTTCAGTTTTACCACAAAATTGTTTAATAGTTTTGTTTACATTTGTTTTGGTTTTCGGAACTAATAATGGGTTTAAACAAAAGTCAGAAACAATTTATAACTTTGAATAGTACTCACAATTATTGACATTTTTGTTGTAGTCTTCAGTCAATACAAAACACGTGTTTTCATTGAAATGATTAAAAGTTTTGATTTTGTGAACCATTTGTTAAATTTCATTATCCAAACTATGTACAAAATAACTTGGATTTATATATATTTATCGGTTTCCGCGGAAACGTTTTGAGAGAATGAATTGGACTGTTTATGATTGGCTTTATTATGTTGGAAAGTAGTCAAAGCGCGCCTCATTTGAATTGAAGAATCGCATTTAATTTGAGGGAGAGAGAAGCGGGTTGAACTTGTTGAAATCAATTTGAACTTTCATTTTGTCGAATAATTTTTGATAACTATTTGACAATAATTTAAATCTAATTTAATCTGGTTTCAAACAATTGTTTTCTCGCTTTAATTGATGTATTGTTAAACACAACTCTTTTTTCGTCAAAATATTAAAATCTTTATTAAAATTCATTTTTATTAAAATATTCAAAATATTGTTAAAAACAAAATCTTTTGACAGATATTTGTAAACAACGAAAACACGTGACTTAACGGCACTTATTATTCATAGAAAACGTATTAAACTGTAAAACAAGCTTTGATTTGAAAATATGTTTTGTATTTATTTATTAAAATTAATTTGAATTTTAAATAATAATTATATTCTCAAAATTAATAAAAGTATTTAAATCCAAAAATTTTATTCAATACTTTTCTTAATGGGTTAGATATACAGAGAATGGTTAGGAATTAAATGACATTTATTTATCACAAATTCATTCAAATCACTAATAAAATAAACACAACTCATATCTAATGACATGTCTTTATATGCTGTGCCACTAATGAAACATTTTTACTATCATGGTAAAATTTGTGACTGCACTCTGGGAAGGGACAATTAGGCGGCCTCTTCCACATCCAGTGGCCAGTCATGTGTCGTCTCCAAAGACCCTTCGAATCGAAAACCATTTGACATCCAATCCATTGACAGAAGTATTGTTGAGTCTCAATCTCGTGGACAGACATGTGCTGATCGAGTGATCTCTGGCTTTCGAAACACTTCGAACAATGGGAACAGTCGTAAGTGAGTGTGTGTTCACTCATATGAACGCAATAATCAAAAGTGGATTTTGTCCTAAAATTGCAGTCGTTTTCTGAACATTCAATCCATAGAATGCCTTCCAATTCCTCCAAATGTGTTGACAACTGATGTCTTTTCAAATGTTTCGCAGTTTTGAAGGTTTGGTTGCAGTCGTCGATCAGGCATTTGAAGCGATGCCTGTCTTCTGAATGACTGTTCAATTTGTGGTCATTCAACTGGGATTGAGTGTCGCCACTGAACGCACAGCCCTTTTCATTGCAGACATACTTCAGATATGACTTTTTGTTTGGAATGACTTTCGGTTTAATCGTTAATTTTTTCCTCAAATTTATTGAATTTTCTGTAGTTTTGTTGTTATTCACAACTTCTACAGAATTGTCTTCATTTGTCGACTCATTACTCATTATCTGTTGATTTGATTCTTGGGATGTATTGAAACTCATATTAATGTCGTTTTCTTCAAACACTTCTTTAGATATCAATCGATTGAGACATTCATTGAATTTTGTTTGAGTCGAGACTTCTTTGGCTTTAATGTGAGTCTGGGATCCGATGTCTACAACTCTTTTATCAATCAATTGGTTGTTGTTTTGATTATCTGTCGTTTGTGTCGAGACTTCTGTACTTTCGATGACTTTTGGCTCTATTTTGAGGTCAAGAACTAAAAAGTCAATAAAAAGATTAGATTTTTCGTTAAAATTGATTTTTTTCTTACGTTTGATATCTTTTTCGTCCAATACTTCAGTTTTGAAGACATTAACTCTCATTTGAGTCGAGGCTTCACTCGTATTGACTTCAGTTTGGGATCCGATGTCTGAAACAGTTTTATCTGTTGTTTGAATTGAGACTTCATTTGTTTCAATACTTTTATTGACATTTGTTTCGGATTTCGGGACTAAAGACGGGTTTAAACAAAAGTCAGAAAATTATTTTCAAATACAAAAACAACTCACAATTGAAGTGATTTTTGTCCAATTCTTCGCATAAAACAAAACATTGATTTTGATTCAAACGATTCAAAACTTTTATACGATTTTTCAATTGTCTTAAACCCGGAAAATCAAAGTCAATAAAAATTTGGTCTTTAATTCTGTCGACAAGTCTTTGATAACTATTTGACAATAATTTATATCTCAATAAATCTGTTTTCAAACAATTGTTTTCTCGTTTCAATTGACATATTGTTAAACACAACTCTTTTTCATTTAAATTATTATTAAAACTCATTTCAATTGACATAAAATAAAATAAATTTTAAGCAAAAGTAACAACAAAACTAAACATCAGATCACATGATATAACAATAATAACAATAATAAACAATACTTTTTGCGCCAAAAATCCAAAACGTGTTAAACACGTGACTCTCATCCCAGAAGTTTCAGAGACTATTCACAGACCGCGTAATCGATTGCAAACAACCCCTTCATATGAAAGCTCAATAATCCAGGTCTTCGAAGCAGTGATAGAGGTGGACAGTTTTGGGACAATATGTACTCTTTAATTGAGTTTTACATTAAAATAATTTGCAATTTAACCCAATTTTCAATGAGTCTGAGCCCACATTGAACTCAAAATTTTGAATATTGATTATCGGAGCGGAAGACAGAATTGTTTCAAATTGAATGAAAATTTCAATCAATTATTGTTTCAAATGTTTCAATAGATCTGTAGTTTTCAAAAATATGTTCAAAACTTTTGTACTTTTCATTGTTTTCTGTAATTATTTCATTGGATTTCAATTTATTGAACGTAAGAGAAAGGAGAGGGAAAATGGAAGGGGAAAGAGAGAGAGAGAGAGAGAGAGAGAGAGAGAGAGAGAGAGCTAATCAATAATCTCAAGATTTCTTCCAGTCTTTGATGAAATCGTTTGCGAGACTTATGTGACGTCGGGTTATGCGACTTATAGGGGATGTAATTATTCTGTGCCAACAGATAGCCTGTCCTATAACACGACTTCTGAGCGTAAACCAATTTATAGTTTCAGGGTAAATCAATGCAAAAAATTAACTTAATTTATTTAGATTTTAATTTAATATTTTTGAGGGCATCCCTTATGCCATTCCCCCGATCGGAGAATACCGGTTCCGTAGGACAGAACCATTAACTTTCGAACAGCCGATAGCTATCGACACCCGATACTATGGTAAGGCATGTATGCAACCAGCGATGAGCTCCGGCTCGACATCAGAGGACTGCCTCTATTTGAATATATGGACCCCAACTGTTCACCCGATGGCACAACTTCCTGTTGTGTTCTTCATACACGGGGGAGGGTTTACTGTTGGATCTGGACATCAGATGACTCTCGACACGATATCTCTGTCCAATATATATGGTGGAGAATTCCTAGCGCTCAGGGATGTGGTTGTTGTCAATTTTAACTACCGATTAGGAGTCTGGGGTTGGCTTTATTGCAATACTACTGATTGTCCCGGGAATATGGGTTACTGGGACCAGGCTATGGCTCTGAATTGGACCAGGAACAATATTCATATGTTTGGTGGGGATGCGGATAAGATTACTTTGTTTGGTGAGAGCGCCGGTAGTATTGCGATAAGTAATCACATGGTTTCTAATGTCACTCGAAATTGGTTTAAAAGAGCTATAATGCAATCCGGTATTGATATTTTTTCACCATGCTCACTTTCAATCTTGGTTTTTTTGCTGCAATGACCAGGATCAGCCTACAACAAGTTCTGGTCCAGAGATCCGGATTATGCTTATGGTATTGCGCGTAGTTTTGCGTCGGACCCATACCTGTACCGCAACAGCGAGATCTGTGCCGACGACAACACTTGGGTCGAGTGCTTGCGTTTGAAAACTCCTGAAGAACTACTCAGAGCTCAGAAATTAGCTAGGTTACTTTGGTTGCCAAAGGATCCTTGGATTACTGTCGAACTCTCCTCACATTTCAGGCCTATATTCGGGGATCAGTTTACCCCGTTTTCTGTCAACAAAGCTGTAAAAGAGGGAGACATACGAACGGACATCGATTTGATAATAGGTTATTAAATTAAATTATTTTCCTAGTTAACTTATGGCTCTATCTTGATCACAAAGGCCACAATGAGATGGAAGGGGCTGTAGTTCTACTGCTATTGGATATACTGACGGGTCTGATGGGCCGGTACTACACATTCACTCCGAGACCCCTTTGGATAACGAAATCAATTGTTTTTAATGATATTCAAAACGTTTTGATCGAAAACAAGACAATCGCCAAACAAATTGCCACTGATTTCACTAAACCTTTTGGCGGACTCAGAGTTGGACTCAACCCAAACCCTATACGCAAAGCTGTCGTCCATATGTTTGGCGACTATTCCCTGACCTGTCCTACTGTTCTATTTGGGGCATACCTTCGCAAAAGGCCTGAGTTTAGTGGAAATGTGTTTCAGTATAGGCTAACCTCAGGGACGTCTCAATCCATATCCAGTTATAGCAATTGGGCGGAAGTGTCACATACGGACGAACTGCCCCTTGTTTTCGGTCATCCCTTCAAACCCTACGAAAGGGTCCTCTGGAGTGATACCGATCGCAAACTCAGCCGACAAATGATGGATATCTGGACTCATTTCGCGAGATATGGGTTTGTTTTCGATCAGAATATTCTGTTTATTGAACTTATTCTGTGATAGTGCTGTCCCTGACATCAATGGGAATGTGTGGCCAAAGTATGGACTCAATAGAGACAACTCTATTGACATCAAATACGTTGAATTTAATTCAAAAGACGAAAGGATGGGTAAAATTCACGACAATGGTTATGACGGTTTGGATGAGAGGCACTTCCCGTCCCTTATTAATAATTGCATCAATTACTGGGATAAAATCATCAGTGAACAATTTTAAAATTATCCTGATGTCTATCAAATAATTTGATTTTTAAATAAATTGATTACAATCTGTAAATTTTTATTCTATTTTAGTTAAAAATTATTAATTCTTATTTTACACATTTTATCATATTTTGGAAAACTCTAGCTAGAGACTGAGCAAGTTAAGTTTAAGTTTATGCAAGCAAGGTGAACTAATAAAAACGTTATACAATTTTGAAGTAAAAATTCCTTGCTTGAATTTAATGACCAAGATCTAAAAATAATTCAACTTTTTAGATTATAATTTTGTTAAATAATTAATCAATTTAAATTGTTTAAAATTAAACTAGATCAAATTAAAACCATCGACACAAGAGATGGGAGTCTTGTGTATGAATAGATTCAGCGCTTTCTTCAAAAGATCCAATTCTATAGATAGGTGGAAATCATCTTCAAATTGTTGCCACTTATCCAGCTCCATGTTAATCTTGATAATTAACTCGTTTTTCAAATGAATTTTGAGTAGAGTGTAGATCAGAAACAAGTTGTTGACCAGAAAGTGAAAGATGAAGAAAATTATTAAATCGTATTTGGATTCAGACGAAGATTTAATGAATAGACAGACATCTATCAGAATAAGAGATAGTCTCAAAACGATTGGGAATACAATTAAAATATTGATGTTATTCGAGAGCACTGTTTGAAAGTGGATAAACTGGTGAATAGACTGCTGAGCGGCTATCACCTCGTCTTTTGTGGGTTTATGTCCGGGGATCTGCTTCTTCTTCAACGAATCCAAGTATTTCTCAAGGATTTTGAAGAATCGGAATTTGATATCAAAATAAATGTATTGATTGACGAAAGACCAGATGAAAGTGTGAATAACAGCTAGGTAAATAACATATTTAAACTCCAGCTTGCTGAATGTCAGCTTTATTAGTTCGACAATTATTGAGTTCTCGATTATTAAGTGAATCGATAGGCATATGATCAGGATATAAGAAGAGAAGAGAAGTACCAGGAATATACCGAAAGCGCCCGAATGTGTTTGAGACTCGTTTTGATAGGTTTTCAATTCCCGATTGAATTTGAAAATCTTTAGCGAACGGTATTTTACCAAAGAATAGGATATCAATTGTGAACTGAATATCACTGCAATCGATATCTTGATTAAAATCATAGGGAAGTCGTGTGCGGCGGACAGAGTGAATGGTATATGAAGTAAAAACACAAACAAAAGAGTAAATGTAATTCCTGTGAAGAATTTGTTTAGAAATGTATTGAAACTATTCAAACCAAAAATGGTTAACAGGTTTCCGGATATTAGTTCCATTTTAGCTTGTTATCTTGGTTAAAATTTGAACACTTTGATAATTGATCGGAAAACAATTTCTTATTTTTCTTCAGAGCTGTTCGTAAAAGTGATGACAACTCATATGAGACAAAAGTTAAATGATTATCACTCAAGTGGTTAGTCATTATGTAAAAACTATATATTATAGCGCAGGTCTTTTGTTGCCAAGCACAAATTATTCTCATAAAAATAAATCCTTCTCAAAGTATTATTTTACTTTAATTCTATTTTGTCTCTCATTAGATGCTGTTCTCTATTTTCAAATCAATTTATTCCTCTCTTTTCTGTGAGAGAATAAAATTATTCGGAGTATATTTATTGCGCAACAGATTTCTGGTAACTGCAATTTAATTGAGTGTTCTATTAATTTTAGCTTGTTATATTCCTTATGTTTCACCATGGCAATATAAATAAACCTTGTTAAATATTCAATGAATTCGATTGAGAACTTCTCTACTCTACTCAATAATCCGATTACAGGTTAACATTGAAAATCGAATTAATCAAAAATAATTTTATAACCAATAATTGATTGGAAACCAATAATTGATAGTTGATTAATAGTAATAGATATCATGGTATTTTATTAGAACACAATTTAATTTTATTTTGAATTGAATTTCATTGATTTTATTTGATTCTTGGAAAACAAAAATAGATTCTTGAAAAATTAAACGACTTTTGTCGAGATTGACAATCGATCCGACTATTGATCGCAACCCACTCATAGCACAGGTATGTAATTACATCTAATGTAAGGCATCTTTTGCTTTAAAGCTTACGATTGTTTTGTCAAATAAAACTACTTAAAAGATTAGCCGATGGAGATTTCCAAGATAGTTTCTAAAATAAGCTAGCATCAATTAATAGCAGAACAAACAATGTGATTATGCTAATTTTAAATAGACTTGTATTGAATCATCTGGTATTGATGGTATGTTAATCAATGAGGGTGGTCGTTTATTGATGAACATGCATAGACTGCAATGAAGAACTACCAGTTCGTCATTATCTCTAAATTTTTGCGACAATTAGCGATAAAATTATTAAAACAATATTCACTTCAAAATAATGTTGTTTTAAGTGAAGTATAAAAATAAATGCAAAGTAGAGAACAAATGTCGATACAGATATGGAAAACGGTCACTGGAACTGATTAAAGTGTAATAACTTTTAGCTTGGTAATTCGATCATCAATCTGATTTCAGTATTCTAATCTCAAATAATGTGCATTTATAAATTATTAATCAAAAATTCAAAAATAAGCATGGTTGAAATATTATTCCTATTCAAACTTGGGTTACTTTTCCCATTGAAATAACATTAAGCTTCTGCTAAATGTTGATTCAATACTTAGCGCTTTTCTATTATTATTCCAAAATTGAAAAGTGAATTTAAGTTTAATCAAGATTAATAAATCAATCGAGATTATTTGTGAAATTTTGAAGAATAATTTACAAATGCCAATTATGCCTTATTATTTTCTCGGTAAAAGATTGGAAGAAAAATGACCAAGCTAAAAGTTACTCGACTTTAATTTAACGTTATTTCAATGGGAAAAGTTACCTTAGTTTGAATGTAAATAATATTTCAACCATGCTTATTTTTGAATTTTTGATTAATAATTTATAAATGCACATTATTTGAGATTAGAATATTGAAATCAGATTGATGATCGAATTACCAAGATAAAAGTTATTACACTTTAATCAGTTCCAGTGACCGTTTTCCATATCTGTATATCATATGTATATAATAATATGTGTATATCACAACCGGCTGAAATCCCATCGAATGCTTTTAATAATACTGATTTAGAAGTATTGAGCCTAGGTGCTTTGTTTGGAAAATTGGTGAATCAAGGCATTTTCTCGTTTGAATAATTTGATCATGCTTACTCTCGCCGGAACATCAATTGATTATATTCCCGAAAATGTGTTTGAATTCTATGAAGATTCTAATGAGGAGCTGATTATTCATATAACAAAAAATTGTAAAAAAATTATTAAATAATTCCGGATTTTCCAAAAATTCATTGACAAAATTCAAATGACCTACCACAATTTAAATGAACTGGTTTTACGAAGAAAAACATCCTTTTCCATACCTGGATCAAAAAATTTTAAAACCATTTTTGGGATCAAATAATGAAAATAAGATAATTCTATATCAAGGACTCGATTGTAGTGATCGAGGGAACAGTTGGTTAAGGATAAACCAAAGAGAGCCTGGATTAATTGAAAGAATCAAGATGTTTGACAACTCCAATGTTACATGCTCAGATCTTATTTTTGAACCACCTCAAATTGAGTTTGATTCTATCAGAGACAAAATAATAAGGGATATAAGAGCATTCCAAGAATACAAAGAATTTGTAAAAAATCTTTTCGAATTTTTTACATTTGGCTTGATAAGATATTGAATTTACTTGTTTACTTTAATTTCAAACTTGTATTATATGTAAAATCACAAAACAATTTATATAAGATTAAATTACAATTGAAAAACATTTTGAGTGATATTAACATAAAATTTCAACTATATAATTCAATTTCACGAATGGGCGGTCCGTACCAGTGCAGAGTGTTTTGCTCAGGAATTTGCCTAGAATTTTTTATTTAAGAATGAAGTGAGATTCTGACCACTCTATTAAATTTATTATATAACACATTTTTCAGCCAAAGTCTAAACTTGATTAATGAAAATATGATATTATTAGCACTCGTCCCGAACCACAACCCAATAAGTCCTCCGCAATAACACAAGTATTCAGTGAAAGGCATAACTGGCTCTTCATTGTAGAC
>JAQIXV010001216.1:0-10140 GCA_034700625.1 Tectocepheus velatus
AAATCTGTCGATGAGTTGACGAAAGGTCACCGCATTATCTCTTACAATGGCTTTGAGTGAGGGGTTAGGGTTTGGGTTAGCTTTCAGTGATAGTGAGGTTGAGGTCAACACTAATCAATTCCTTTACAGTTCGACAGCACTTGGTTTCCAACATTGGATCAGATGTAAAGACTTCAATCGTCTTAAGTTATTATTTATTCTTTATAATCAAAAGTGAAATGACTGCAACTTTTTGTCGGCCAACCATTGGAACAACAATTCGGACAATAATTTAAATACTTTTAATGTTTTGAGTTCTTCCCCTCAGATCTCTCTTTATAGGTATCAACACTTGAAGACAATTCTCGGAAGTGAAGACAAAGGGAAACAAAAAGACAGCAAACAATGGATTCAGTGAAGCAGTTCTTAAAAGACAACCTCCATATCGAAGAACAATACATCAATACATCAAAGAGTACTTCGAGAAGAATCGGATGCGAATTATTGTCTGTTGGGTCAGAATTTTAGTTAGAGATAAAGATTTTAGTTAAAGATATTCATGTATTCAATTGATTTCAAAGATATTAAAATAAGTTTTAAATCAAAATTCAATCAATTTTTAATTCGAGTTGTTTGACAACTGAAATATATAGTGATGTCGCTTCTCATTTGGTTTTCAGTTAAAATATCATTAGTTTCAGACATATGTTCAGATTTGAAGACTTTAATTGTTTTAAGATATGGTTTATCCAATTTTATTGTTAATTATTATCAGTCAAAATGACGGCAATTCTGTGTGGATTAACACTTTTGGAATAGCTGTCACATATTTTATTTATTCATTTATTTGATTCTCAATTGAGTCAAAGCTCGCGAATCAATATTAGTTTTGAAATTATTTTCAAATTATTGAAATTCTTTGTATTCACAACATATTCACAACAAGTGTTATCACTACTAAAGAATTCGATGGCATTCGATGGAATCAATTGGATTTCTATTTCTATATTTATTGTGATTTGGATTTTATTCATAACTTTTATAATAATAATTAATATATACTCCGAACCCGAAATTCACCAAATCTTTGACAAATGCTCTGAAAGTGACGTCAAATTCCGATATTTCTTTAGGATTGCTGTCAACCCCTCCGCTATAGTTCAACATAAGTTCAATATAAACAGAACGAGTGTAACGATTCGCATCTCTAATCCCAAAGGAATGTTCACTAGTTCCTTTAGCGTTAAAATGTCTCTTTTGAAGTCATTCCCCAATTATCAGAATCTCAATAGAGTTGACATCAAATTTATTGTCAACAGATGTGAAGAGTGGAGTAAATGGGGTTTCATTATATATGAGATTCAAAAGGCAGCAAAACTTCATTTTTATGAAATGGAAATGATTGGTATCGATACTAAAGACCACTATCTTATGGTCAGCGAAGGCCAAATCAGTTTCAGTGGACTTCCCCCAACATCCCAATCAATCGTTTGCCAGCCTTTGAAGTGGGATCCCAATAGCGAAGAGGGAAAGCCATCAAAATTTCTGTTCTTCAATGAAGTCCTGGTGTTTCTCTATATAGGCATCAATTCTGTGCTTTTCTTCACAACATTTATCAAATCAATGAATTGGTTTCAAGAAAGCGATTGGATTTTATTGACAATAATATCGACATTTTGTGCGCTTTTCATTCAAATACTGGTTCTTCTAATCTATAGATTTGTTGTGAAGTACTATTACTGGCGATCCTTTGCCTCCAGAATTTGGCACATAATTAGTAATACTTATTTGATGACTATTTTTACGCTCGGAATTATTTTTGGCATCGGATTTATAGCTTTGAGTCATCACTACAATTATCCAAAAACAGTTGAAGACGTTTGGCTACTCCTCTCAACACTTTTTATGATAATTGTTGGCAACCTTTTGCTAATCCCTTTGTCTTATGTCATGAAATGCAATATTTTTGGTGAAATCCATACAAAGAATACCTCAAAAGAGCAGAAAATACCCAAAAAGTTGACTCAATAGAAGACAAACAAAACTTAGAAAATACGAATTCATAACTAATTTAAAGTAATTTAAAATTTTTATTCATTTGATTGAAATAAATATTGAAAACTTTTAATTAGAGTTTAAAAAGTTATTGATTGGGAACGTCTCCCAAATTGATCCAAATTTGGTGACAAATCCACGATATTTGTGATTGTCTTTCATTAGAGTTGTTGTGCGACTGAATAACGGTATTAATGAAGTCGTGTTTCAGTCCTATTCTGAACTTACATTCGCCTGATTTTAAGGGACAGACGTTTAGATAAAACCCTAATTTGTTTGCCTTTCGAAACGAAATGACACTAAAATACAAATTGAATCAAAAATTAATTAAATTTAAAAAAAAATTAGAATTGAATTACTTCTTATCGTCACTAAATTGTGAACTTATGTTCTGATCGATGTCGAGGTCTGCCGTATCGTCTTTTGGGGACAAAGCCATCGCTACGTCAGGTATTCTGACGGCAGCGCTCGCCTCTTGACTCTCATCCAAATCGAAAAGAGTTACGTGAAGTACATAAGGGGTCGGATTCTGAAGAGTCAGTTCTATTCGAACTTCTTTACCGACTTTAAGTTCAGGAATATTCTTAATCCTGAGCTCTGGGATGTGATAACTGCAGAGATAATTGATTAGTTAGAATCGAGAGGTTGTGCCCATTAAGGGCTCACATACTAAGCAGACAATTGAATCTTGAATTTGATTGACGACGGATTGTATTCGGGTTTACTTAAGTTGTGGTCACATTGTTTGCATCGAAGGGAACGCTTAACCAAAAGCATTTGACTCACGGGATATAACTGAGAGGACAGTTCCGGTTGTGTCTCCACTTGCATCAGCTTCTGGTTAAGGGTTGCCTTTACTGTTATATCCGGTTCTTCATTAGTATTATAGTATTGGTTGACATCAAGAGCTTCGATCTGATCCGTGGCTACAGAGCTCTCGAAGGCATCGGATTCTGTCGGAGACTTGAGATCAGCCAAAGAGAAACCGGAACTGCTTTTAGCCATTTTTGCCCTCAAAGTGGCCGTTACTTTGGGTGATAGGGAAGGAGTTATTCCATATTTATCGAGCAATAAGATGGCAGAGCGCGGACTGATTCGCTTCTTCTCTTTCTCCAACTTTTCCTTTTGTGCCAAAAGTCTGTAGCGATCGAAGAGTGCGTCCAATCGTTTAGCGTTCGGTGTCTCCAATTCAGGCCAATTACCGCTCGCTTTGGATATAATATTAGATATTTTGATAAAACATTACTTCAAGTCTTACCGACTGATTGGTCAGGAATTCCGATGTCTCTCGAAGACCATCGGCAGTAATAGCAGACCAGAAAAAATACTTTTTTGTGTACCGTTTGGGTCGGATCTGTTGGGTTTGGCGCCTGAGTTATGATCGCTCTGGTGGTCAACGTATGCATACAAGACGGACATTGGAAACAAGAGGCACACCTTTTGGCAAACAATTTGACAATTAGTTGACAATTGAGTGACTTTTTAAAAACAATTGAAATAAATTACTTATTCTTCTTTAGTTTGGCATCAATTGAAGGAATGTATTCGAGACAGTGTTGACAGTACTGAGAGTCCACCTGAAAGACAATCGTATAATCATTAGATCAGATTTGATGCAAATTGTGGTGAAAAACCTCATGAGAGACACAATCGCGACATCGAAGCTGATGGCAGTGACGACAGAAATAGATCCGATGTATTGACTGAAGTGAACCACAGGAACACTCGTATGTCACGCGCTTTGAGTCAAATATTTCGGGAATTAATGTGTTATTCATTTTATTGAAGATTTAAATTAATCTAAAGATAAAAGTTTTGTCAAAAAAATCAAAACACGAGTCAAAAGATTTTCATATAAAGCGTTAATAAATTGAAGTGAGTTTTGTTTGTATAGCTATAAAACTGATGACTCATACGATTAATACAAATAAAAGGGGATATAAAACGATAATAGGATTGCGTTATAGTCTTTGTGTCAATAGATTTCAGTACAATATTGAATGCAATGGAGATTTCATTCACAAAATCCATTCATAACATCATCTGTTGATAAGATTTGTATTACGTTATGTATGAATGGCTCTTATTATCGCATAATATGTCAACAATTCATGTGATTTAAAGACTTGTTTATAGCGATGAGACTCAGAGTCAACTCAAAAGTGACTCAATTTTACTCAAATTTTATATTAATTTTATTTATTATTTGAACTAATTATCAGATTTGAGGCCAAATTCAATAATTTGTGATTATTTTCATTAATTTTTTGTCTCATTTAAACAAATAATTCATTTGAGATGTAATTAAAGATAAAATTTTTGCTTTAAATAAAAAAATGGATAAATTTGTTATCGATTTGGACAGTATTTTGGATGAACTCGAAGAAAATGATGGTTTGTCTCAATTGGTTCCCTTTAAATGTCTTTAAATAAATGATTTTATCATTAAAACAGATGATAGCGATAGAGGACATCCGCCATCGCTGGTGAAGATCGCGAACTGCAATACATTCGGTTTTACAAATAATTTTCCGTCAATTCATTCCTATTGTGACGACAGTCGGCCAACAGTCCAGACATCGAGTGATGGAATCGGTTGTTCCGCGTCTTCTTCGGCCACAAATTCATATAAAAGACATTTATATTCGTCTTATATCGAGAGTCCGACGATTGAAAAGTTGGACTCATCTGAAGCCGAATTCGGAATAAGTATTAAACCGATTGAGACTCAAACAAATCAAAACAAAGATCTAAATAATGGACACAAAACTACTTATGATATCAATAAAGAAGTGAATGAAAGAGAAAAGAGTCGATTAATCGCTTCGTTATTAGAAAAGGCCAAATGGAATACAGAAGACATACCAAACCTTGAAACTCATGAGTACGACATCGATACCACTTCCAGTGATGACGAACCCTCTGATGAAGTAATTAATGTGTCTATCGATCAAAACTGTAGTGCAAATGAAGAGTCAAAAGATGAAGAGATTCCAAAGGATAACGCAATCGGAGAGAAACAAATTGAGATTCAGATAACGCCATCAAATACTACCCAATCAGATGAAAAAGTGGACGAAACTACTCCAGAAGAGACACTTACTGTTGAATCAGATCTGAATACTTCTGAAAATAATTTTAATGAATCGAATTCTTCGCCAAAAGAAATAATTTCTGAATTAATTGAAGAGAAGAGTGAAGTGATTCTCATTAAAGAAGAGATTAATAATTTGAGTGAAGAAATCAATTCCGTCACTCAATTAGTGACTGAAAATGATTTAAGTCCTGAAAATATTGTCGAAGAAGACAAAAATGATACCAAATTGGAAAACGATTTGATTAAAAACAATTTCGATAACCACTCAAATGTTGTCAAGTTTTGTGACATTGAAGTGAATGTCGAAGACTTGACTGAAAACGATATCAATGAATACTTGAGTGAATTAGATGTCAACCAAAACGAAGATATTGTCTTAAATGAGTCTAAAACTGAATCCAATATCGAATCGAATATTGTGGTGGAATCAGATCCGCCACCGAATTGTTGTGATTCTATTAATGAAGACTTTTTGAACACAACTTCTGATAAAGAACTCAATTCCATGAGTCAGTCGACGTCCAGTGTTTCCATCGAAGATAACGACAAAATCAGTGATATTTCGGACTTCGATGTCAGCCAACAAAGAGATATTTCGATGCAATTAAATGACACATTAGACACGTCTCTCGCCAATCAGTGCAATGGAAGTGTGTCTATGGAGTCAGGAGCCGAGCAGAGGGCCGACACTCCCAACAGAACTGTTCGGCCGAACACTCTTCCAATCGCTTCGAATGCAATAAATGTAAATACAATTCAAACGAACGGAGATATCGATGACTCAAATGATGAGAATAATAACGACAACAATAATAATGAATCGGATAATAATAATGTGACAAACAATGAGGAAATGCCTTCGAATGATATGAACTCACACTTCAATGAATTCAATTTGACTCTTGGTTTGAGTGAAGACGAACAGATGTTGGGTAAAGTGAAGCCCTTCTGGATTCCCGACAACGAGGCGCAGATTTGTATGCATTGCGACATCAAATTCAATCTAATTAAGAGACGACATCATTGCAGGTATTGTTCAACTCTTTTCTCAATTTGTGAATTATGTTTAAACCAATTCAATATTTTTCAATGCTTCAGAGCCTGCGGTAAAGTGCTGTGCGCTCAGTGTTGCAACAGTAGAGCAAAACTCTCATATCTGGACAATGAAGTGGTCAGAGTCTGTCAGATCTGTTACTCAACATTAGCCCGAAGTGAGTCTCACTTTTTTTCTTAGGTTTTCATTTATTAATGTAATGATTGTCTGAACAGTCGCTGCGATTGAAAGAAATGCAAATGAAAGCAATGCCTCACTTTTGAGACCCGATAATCTCTATCCAGACTCAGCCTCGAGTCCATCCGATGCGAACGCTTATCGATCGCCGGATCCAAACAATCCTTCAGAATATTGTTCGACAGTATCTCCATTAGAACAGGAACAGGACCTAATGAATAGGCCGCCGCCCACTGTTATGGTACCGGTAGGGGTTCTTAAGAGAGGGGATCGACCCAAAGGAGAACCAAAGCAAGTGGTTTTTTCTGATGGAATACGTCCCGGAGGGGACTTGACTGAAGCCAGTGGTGGGACGAGTAGTCTAGCATTCCTTCGGCGGACGGGTCGAACTCAGCTCAAATTGAAATCTCCTCCCGTAGAGAATGTGTCGGTCCCTCAGTCGAGCTCTCACTCCAATAATAAATCAAAGCCGAGTCGTATTATCATAACTGACTCTAACGGAACTCTTCCTCCGATTATTAATTATCATGACTTGAATTATAACAAAGCGGTCAAAAACAAGCCGTCGGTAATCAATTTGATTGAATTCATGAAGAATAAAGACTTGTGTCCAGTCGTCTTCGCTCTGACCAAAAATCTTCACATTTTCGCAAAAATTGTTTTGAGTTCGTATTCAGTCATTAATTAATTCTTTTGTTATTTTTTATGAAACTTATAATTAATATCAAAATTTAGAGGAGTGTTGCGTACAAACCGAGTGCTGGACTTTTTCTTCGAAAGGTATGGCAACTGTAGGACAGGACGAGATTCTCGTCACTTTAGAAAGACTTCCCGAAGAGGAGACATTTCCGAGGGATATATTCCGGTTATTCACTTATGTCTTCGACAGCGCTTCCAAAGGTTTGTTATTTCAGAAATTCATACGAATGTCGTATCAATAATAACCTCTCGAATAGGAACGGCTTTCAATGACTTAAGTCACGCCTACTTCCCGGACGGCCTCTTCGGCAATAAAGATAATTCCGGTTTTTTGTTTGCGCGCCCGACTCTCCAGTGTTTCAATAATTTGATGGTTCCGTCGCCGCCTTTTCTCTTAGCAATACTGATCCATAAGTGGGAGATCCCGTGGGCGAAGGTCTTCCCACTCAGACTTCTTCTACGTTTGGGCGCAGAATATAAATGTATTATACGATTGAATTAATTTTTTGTTGGCAATCAAATTGATTTATCACTTGTTTCAGACTATCCGAGTCCTATAGTGAGCTATCGTTGCAGAAAACCTGTGTATTGTGAGGTCGGACACACCATAATGAATGTTCTGGCCGTTAGTCTCATTCAATATCTTTTAGTTATCAATGCGTTATAATTAAACTCTATTTTAGGACTTCCGTAACTTCCAGTACACACTTCCGACAGTCCCGGGACTGACCATTCATTTGGAAGAGAAAAGAATTTCAGTGAATTTGTCGCGAAATCGATACGAAAGAGTACAAAAAGTGTTGACCAATAGTAACGAACACGTGTTGGCCTTCGGTGCAAATTTTAGTCTCAGAGCTGACTCTCATTTGGTTTGTATGCAAAACGATGTCGACGGACAGTATCAGACGCAGTCCATCAATATAGAGGGCGCTCCGAGGAAGACGACGGGCGCCTCATTTATTGTCTTCAGTGGAGCCCTTAAGTCGAGTACAGGATTGACTGCCAAAATGTCTATCGTCGAGGACGGCCTTCTTATTCAGATCCCTCCCAACACAATGACTGAAATGAGGAGTGCTCTCAAAGACATGAAAGACTATCTCATCAATTGTGGTAAAATCGGTTCAGAGCCCGAAGAAGTGATTCACATGTCGTGGGCAGAGGAGGACACGAGTGTCAATCTGGGGTCTGTTCTATCACTCATTCTATCGCAACTGGTATTCAATTCTGTGATCTTTTTAGAGTTCGGAGTCCTATCGATGCCATGGATTTAGAGGGAATTCAAAGCATTCGTATATATAACGGAACCGATTATACAAACGATAAGTTTGTCATTCGATGGACTGAAGTATTCTTTCAAAAAATCAATGAAATGAGTCGAAGGTATTCCTCTTTTCAATGAAGTCTAAAATTTTAACCAACGATTTGATTGTAGAACCGATTCATTAGACGCCAGCAAATTGGCTGAAATGATATCTCAAGCTTTTTGTTTGGCTCTCACCTCTTGTTTGGACCAAATGTTTGATAATGGAATCACCAAAATTGGGTTAAGAATTAATTTGGATTCCGATAAAGTGAGCTCTTCTTCTCAAACATTACCTCATTTTATGTGAATTGTCTTTTAAATAATCTAAAGGTTGGTTACGAAGTGGGAAGTAATGGTCAGTCATTGCCTCCACAATATGCCACTCAATTGGACAGCGCTCTCATACCAGTCATTATGGATAACATCTCTTCCGGAGTGGAGGACCAACTCATTATGGAATTGATTTTTCATATTTTAGTGAAATGATTGATAATTTATTTAAAGAGAGCTTTTGTTTCAATGGAATTCATATTAATTTTTATTTATATTTACAAAAATAGTCGTTATTTTAATCGATATATTAAACAAAATGAGGCCTTAATTGCAATTGAATTCATATTTAGTCTGATATTAATTAAACGAATTTAAATCAAATAAAAGAATTTTATTTTCACTCAATTTTTGGACTCATTTTTGATATAATTTTTGGACAAATTTCAGTCAATCTTTGAATAGGATTTGAGTCCCCTTTTAATGAGATTTACTCTTTTTTCCCGAATATTTGTTGATCAGGGGATCTATGAATCGGAGGGCTTCGAAGAGAATGAGTCCAAACAGAATCCAAAGAAAGCAAAACGTTTTGCCGAATATTCCTCTGGACTTCCAATTCGTTGATTTGATGGCAAAGATCACAAACAAGAGCTCAACGAAGAAGACGACCCAACAGACAATAATTCGCATCCGATTCTTCTCGAAGTACTCTTTGATCTCATGTTCTTCGATATGGAGGTTGTCTTTCAAGAACTGTTTCACTGAATCCATTGTTTGCTGTCTTTTCTGCGGGTCTTTCAGTTAAGTTGAAATCAACGACTGTTTTGTGATTCAAATTGAATTGAATTTTGTTTCAATTGTTGGCAACAAATGAGTGAATCGATTATCCAATTAATTGTTAGTAAAAACAAATTAATGTTTTGAAGATCCTCTTCATCACAGATTGTCTTCAAGTCTTGAATTTCAAGAGTGATGTCCTGAAAAAGCTTAAGATTAAGACACAAAACTCGTAGTAGAAGTGGGGATCGGTATCGATATTGGAGTGCTTTGATTCCCGTCCAAAAGTTGCCAAATGACAGACCCTTTCCCTCAAAAATGAATTATCGTTTCTCAAGATTTGATTTTTATTGCTTTTCAATTCATTCGGTTTTTCCCAGACTTTCATTAGTTTTAATCAATTGTAAAGTTTTACTTCTTTTTAAATAATAAGTTATTTAATAATTGCATTAAATTAGGAAAAAGTCTATTATTTGAACGAAATTAATAGAAATCAAGAGAAATAACAATACAATCAATGCATTCAATCAATTGATTTACAGTTTAAATATATTTCTGATTTGAATAACTGTTAAGAAGTTCTTTAATTTTAACAAAAATGTGTAAAAATTTTTGTGAAAACCTCTGCTCTTGTTTTGGAGGTAAAGCTAAACATAAGAAAAAACGGAAGACTAAAATGAAGACAACGACCACTACTCACAACAAATATGGAACCAATTGGGAGACACT
>JAQIXV010001217.1:0-10135 GCA_034700625.1 Tectocepheus velatus
ATCACTACTAAAATGAACTTTTCATCGATAGATGACATTTAAAAATTTAGAAATCAGTGTTAAGTCTTGATATTGACTGCTATTCATATCATTCTTTAATAAATTTTAATTTTTTTTAAGTATGGAAAGGGATGTTCTCAACCAAATGGAAGTTCTTTTGTCACAATTTATGAAAAACAATACTTATGTTGATTTTGAGATCGATATTGAAGAGAATGGACACTAATATTGAAAACTTATTATTTTAACCAAAAATTAAATAAATTTGAATTTTTATCACAATTTGACAAAAAACTTATTTATTGAGTTCAATAGCTTTTGCGATATTTACGATATTCATTGCCTGCAAGAGTAGGGGACGGTCTATCATCTGTCCCTCAAAAACAAAGGCTCCCTTTCCTTCGGTTTGATATTTGTTGAACTCTTGGATCAGTTTCGTCGCCCACTCTATCTTCTGTTCGGACGGAGAGAACGCTTTTTGAATGATAGGAACCTGAGTCGGATGTATGGCCTGTTTGCCGGTGAATCCTAGTCTCGCGCCCTCTTCGGACTGTTCTCTTAAACCCTCCAAATCTTAAGTAAAACCATAAAAAAAGTCAATTGGTTTTGGGTTTTAATTTGATTACCTTTGAAATCGATATATACGACATCAATGGCCTGAAGGTCATAGGCTTTAGCCGTAACGACCACTTGCTGTCGGGCCAGAGCTGTCTCCGAGGATTTGCTCGTTCGGGTCGCGCCTTAAGGACAGAACAATATATTAAAGTCTTTCTCTCAAATAAATAGACAAAAAACATCTGAAGACAAACCAATTGATGCGCAGAAGTCATCTGATCCGAAGACAATGCCATCCAAATTGAATAAATGGAATTCAGATAATTCGATGGCATGAGTGACCACTTCCTTCAAATTGAGTAAACCCTTAGCGCTCTCGACATAAGTTATTAAATTAATTTCAATCTTTCTTTTGCCCAAAGCTTTGACTAATTTCTCGCAAAACTGAGATTAAAATCATTTCATTAGAAAAAATATATCACAAAAAGTCTGTATTTGTTAGCAATTACTGAATCCAAGTGTTCTTTTGTCTCCACTTTTGGTAAGAGTATAGTTTGTGGCGTCTTTTCGCCCGAAAATATCACTTTAAGGTCTTCTTCTGCCAAACCGCTGTCCATAGAGTTTATACGAACCGCACATTCAGTTCGGCCTAAGGTTAGGCTCTGAAGTGACTCTTGAATCGTATGTCTGGCTTCTGACTGAAGACACAGTAATAAAGTTGAAAACAAGTGTCACATCAAAAGGGAAATACCTTTTTATTGATAGCAACGCCGTCCTCACAGTCGAGAACAACTGAATCCACTGAACCGGCAATCGATGACAACTTTGCGATCTTTCGGCTGTCATTTCCCGGACAGTATAGGAGTGCTCTTCGGGGGACCAACTCTTGACTCAAAGAAGGGCTGATATTAGTCAACGACGGATCGCTCGGAATATCATTTGATTGATTCGTTTTCTGTGATAATTGTTTCGCAAAATTAATGTTCAAACCATTGATTCCTCGATATCCTCGACAACGGATCAGTCGCTCAATATTTCGGCCAAAATTTGATGAAAACATTTTTGAGATTATTTTTTATGAATTTCTTTTATTATTGGGACAATACTCTTGTTAAGTAAGACCAAGAAACACAATGATTATAATGACCAAAATGATGCCAATGATCTTGGTTCATTTGATTTGTTAAAACAATGATTTTTGATCAGAAGTCAGTTTTTAAATGCGTTAAACATTTGTAAACATTAGTAAACATTGCATAACATGTAATGTCTTTCATATGTTTATTACACTTAAAAAGGGACCAAATTATCGAATCAAACATTTTTGGGAAACTTTCAAAACAATTCCCGGTTTTAAGTTGATAGTTAAGTTTTGTTTAGTATCATTTGATCTTGCTCATTTGATGCATTTTGACATCTATTCATGCTAAACAATTTATCAACAATTCTATTCTAAAATTCTATAAACAAAACTTGCTAGATCAAATCATTAATCTGAAAATATTGAGAAAATTAATTTGAATCATCAATTTTTTATCAAATAATGACTCAATTATTGTTAATCTTCTGATTTTTGTTTTTAAAAAAGTGTTGGAAATGAGCCGTCATTTATATAATTGATTTAAACCTATTGTATGTAAACCTATTTAACTAACGATTACTCTTTAGATGACGAGGAGACCCATTATTCAAACTTTGATAGTCTTGAGAATAATATCGACCTCTAGTTTGAGTTTATTGTCATTTGGATCTCTAGTAGTCTGATTGAGTCGTTGGACTGTAATTGTCGTCATATTTAGCGTTAAATTAACAAAAGTTTTGATTTAAAGACAAATATTTTAATTAATAATAAATTTAATCAAAAAATATATTTTATTTAATTTAATTCATTTAAAATCATTTGATTTCAAGAAAACTGAAACAATTGCGAAATTATTATCAAAATTACGTCAATTGGTTGTCATTTGATCGTTGACTGAAGTACTCATCAAATCATTAATTGTTTTGACATTTAATTTGAATTATCTTTTGATTCAATTAATTGATGACAACTTTTATCCATCGATTATCTTATTTTTGATGTCATTTGTCAATCTGTTGTTGAGTGCTGTCACTAACCATATATCGAAGTCCTTCTGAAGGGAACGGATCCACTGGTCGTCAGTTTTTTGTAGCATTTGATTGAAATGTCTTCTCAAACGTCTTCAGCTCAACCACTGTTTGCCTGTACCCGATGTAACTCAAGACACCCGTTCGAAGAGCTATCTCAAGGCCAACAGCTGTGCAAAGTATGTGACCCCTCCCTACCGGTGCTATAAACCGGTCAATAACCCGAATGTTAACCGATTGGAACCGATTATCAATTTATATCTTTTGAGTCAATCCTTGAACTGTTCCTCCTTTTCCCAGAACCGATGTCTTTGCGTCAAAAACCCTTTTCTTGATTTTAATGATAATTAAAATTAAAATCCAATTATTACCTAATTTTAGATTTGATTAGAAATGAGACAAAATAATGACCATTACTTGTATTGTGTCCTCAGGAATGTCGGGGAGCCTTTCCTATCGTCAAATGTACGTATTGTCGAACTGAGTTCCAACAGGAGAGCAAATCCAGTGTTATATCCATTTGCAAGAAATGCGAGCAAAATGTCAAACAGTTTGGAAAAGTATGTATTGATTTGAGTTGTGGCACAACTTGTGGCACACGTTCTCAATATTTAGTCATTTCTCAAATCATTTTCTGAGTTATGACTATATCTGAGAACTCTTTAGTCATAAGTAATGACTCATTACTCGTGAGTTGACTTGAATTTAAAGGCTTATTAACACTATTTTGTGGACAGCCCTCTGCCTGTGACTATTGCAATATTATCGCTGCGTTTATCGGTTCAAAGTGTCAGAGATGTACGAACTCTGAGAAGAAATATGGCGCTCCTCTCACTTGCGAACAGTGCAAACAGAGGTGTGCTTTCGATCGCAAAGACCCCGAAAGTCGTAAGAAAGTTGAGGGAAAGCTATTGTGTTGGTTATGCACCCTATCATACAAGAGAGCACTCGCCAAAGCCAAACAAAACGACAGTTCTATCCGACACACCTCCATATCTAACCTAAAGGCCAGTTCCAGATCTTCGAGACACCACTCAAAGTGAGTCTTATTTTTGTTTAATATTCATCTTTAATACCATTTGACTCTTCGCTAAATAAGAGATGAGATGCGGTCACATCATAGGCACCACCGAAGCAGTGGTGGCAACAGTTCTCACATAAGTTCCTCGACGTCTAAGAAGCCTCGGATTGACTTAACAAAGACTTCTAATGGAAACCTAAATACAGTGACAAACAGTTTGACGACAACTTCGACCAACAATTCGATGAATGACTCGTCAATGGACTTGAATAGCAGCGAACACATGATAGCTGTGGCTCAGCTCAGAGAACAGGTCATATCACTTAACAAACAGATCAAACAAAGAGATAACGAACTCATGAAGAAAGACGTTGAGGTATAGTTCCATTTCAATAGATTTGTTGACTTCTTTATTAAGAAGAATCACTGGAACTGTTGGTAACAATTGATGTCTTAATGTTGTTTCAGATGAATAAATTGCGTTCAGAGCATAACAAAGAACTGCGCGAACAGAGAGAGAAGATAAACGAATTGCAGAAAAAGCACAGCGAAAAGGTTCAGGACTTACAGCAGAAAATAGCACAACTGTCCAAACAGAACGCGTCGCTGACCAAAGCCAACAAAAAGTGTGTCACCCCTAATGACAGTCCACTACTCTAGTTGTCACCCATTTGTCGAATGTCAGACCCGACTCTCTGGACAACAGTTTTTGATTGTTTCCAAAGTAATTATTTGTTTGATTTGTTTTTAATGTGTTTTTAAAAAATCTTATTTAAAAAACTATTCAAAAATATGTTTTACTAATAGATTATCAAATCTATTATGGATTTAGTGTTAGAATCAATTGATTTAATGTTTTTCTCATTTGTTTCGTCATTTTCCGAATGTTAGGTATATTTTGAGCTTAAAATCAATCATTGCTTTCATTCTATCGGTTATTCTGATGAAGAATTTCTTCCCGAAGAAAAATTTTGGTCAATCATTGAATGAATGGTTAACTAATATAACAAAAAATCTATATTTTCTCTATTTTTAATCACTTATTAATGATTTTATCGATATTTTTATTTTTTCCTCATTTTATGAAAATATTCATAAAATTAATGTTTAGTTTAAAAGTTATTTAAAAATATTATTATTAATACAAACAAAACACAAATATATTTAACTATTTGTGTATTCCTTTTGAATATTATTTTATCGAAAATATGGAAAAACTATATTTATTTCGCTTTTATTTTTAGTTTTAAATGATTTTTAATTTAATTTAAATCTTATTTTATTTTTCAAATACAACAAAAAATATTATGATTTTTTCAAATGTTTTTAATTGAAAATTAATATTAAAATTAATGTAATATTTTTTACTAATAACAAGAGTCTTAAGTTTTTTCTATTCAATTGATTCTCGAATTCAAAATTCTTAGCAATTGTTATACGAATCAAAAGATATTCAAAATTAAGTGATATTTAGATTTTGTTTCTCTTTCACTAAATATAAGAAATTCTTTTGATTTTTGTTTCGAAGTCAAGATTTTTAGTTAAATATCGGAATAGTTTTTATGTGAATTCGATTATAGTCTTTCCTCTGGAGTGACCCTTAGATACGTTAAGATATGCGAGGGATAGGTCTTTGAATTTGAACCGTTTTTCTATTATAGCCTTCATTTGATTCCTTTCCACTAATTTCGCGATTTCTTTGAGGGCAGAGCTGTTCGGCCGATAGAATGCCCAACGAATGCTCTGACCCTCTGTTCCGCTTCTAATAGTCTGTTCGATGGCTTTAAGTGCAGACAAACCGGTGCCCAAAACGATACCGAAGCGGTCTGTGTTGTGTAGTAATGGAGGCGATAGAGTCACATAAGCGGCTCCTTTCCATTTGCGCAAATATCTGACCCCCCATTCGGGAGTCTTATCTTTTTGTTTGCTATAAGTCGTGGCGTTTAATATGAAATCAAAACTTTGTAAATAACCCAACAATTCGTTTGTCTCGTAATCAATGCAGTGATCGGCGCCAGTATTCTCATAAACAAAGTTAATGGCATCGGCCGCACAGGTAGTGGTCACGTGTGAGCCCCAACTCTTCAGCAATTGTATAGCGAAAGTACCGATACCTCCACTTCCACCCAAAACCAGTGCTCTGAATGTTTTTAATGAATAGTACTTTTGTCACAAAAAACAAATTCAAACCTTTTATTCAAAGCATTTGTTTGATTAAGTCCTCCAAAAGTACTGATGGCTGCCCACGAAGTCAGTCCCACATAAGGTATTGCCGCCGAGTCTTCCACAGAAAGATTTGACGGCTTTAGACTCAACTTAAATACAATTGATTTTAAAACAAAATAAATGAAAGCAATGATTGAATAGATTTAGTGATTATTATAAAAATCAAAATCTTAATCAAAAAACCGATTGATTAAAAAAAACCTCTTTTCAGACTCACGTCATTTTCATCGGCGACAATAAACTCAGAATGGGATCCACTCCTCGCATATGGAGGTATAGCTCCCCAAACAATATCTCCTGACTTATACTGACCGACCGCTTGACCACAAGACACAACTTCGCCGCAAAAATCTCGGCCTAAAACCAGAGGTAGTCTGTCGTAAGTGATGGCATCGATTCCACAGTCGTTTGCAATTTGAGTGGCGGTTAGAAGCGAATGGCCATAACCTGAACTCATGGCTAAGTCTATTGGATTGACGCTCGAAGACAACACTCTTATCAACATTTGGTTCGGTTTTTGTATCACAGGTTTCGGATAATCGGTGTTTAATGTGAGCGTCGTTTCAGTGAATGACTTCGAATAGGCCTTCAATTGCCAACAACTCATCGATGGTTCAGTCAAGACATTAGCGGCTGTCATAATAGTCCTGTTTGTCACAAATCTGATCCAATTTTGACCAAAATTTGTCGTAAGTCTCGCTTTCGATAACATATTCAAAAAATTGATTTCGTATTTGATTTTATAGGAAATTATTAATCAATTTATTTGATATTTAAAACAAATAATATTCGATAACATCATAAGTGAAACTCATTTCAAACCAAAATAAATATCAAAACAATGTTTTTGTTTACAATATTTTCTTTCAAAATATAGACTTCAAAGGAAGAGTCCATTCATTGTATGCTCTCATAAAAAAGGTAATGACTTCAATAGTTTTCAAAAGCTTTAAGTTATAACTTATAAGGATTTCCATCAAAAGTCTCTAAAGACTTGATTTTTGTTAGATTTATACAAATTATAAGAAAAACTATTCTCTGAATTAAGGCTCAATTTTTTTATCGACTGATATTTTCCCAAAAAAAGAAAAATTAATTAAATTTTAACTATTTTTCACAAAAAAGGATTCATTTGTCTATAAATTTCTTAAAACTGTTGAAATGAATATCGGATTTGAATGAAAGAAACAAAATTACAAATTATGAGAAAACAATTACACTAATAATGGAAATGTATTTCAATTAAATATTGTTTTAAATAATATTTTTTGAATTCCTTTAAAACTAAATACTTTCGAAGTTATTATCAAAAAAATATTAATCAAAAGTAAAAATATTTTGTTAAAAAAAATCATAAGACTTCCTGTTGTGGGGATTTGGAGTCATCCATAGACTCAGTGGTCGATGTATTCATGGCTTCTAATCCTATTTCATCGAAATCTTCGTTGTCTGACAATTTACTGTCATCTATAAGCGTTTCCAACCGTTCCTTTAATTCTGGGGACACTTTGCTTAGTATAAGAGCTCTAATGGCCTGTCGTTTAGGTTTAACAGATTCGGCCTCAAACCACTCTAATAACCCATATTTTCGAGTTCCGAACAATTTGGACACAAGAATGTCTGGACTCGAATCTTCAGTTTTCTTTAAGAACTGTTCCACGTATTCGAGAACAAAGAGTCCGCAATCACTTGAATTGTTTTGAATGGGAACGTGTGGCGCAAAGTCTCGCATTGTTTTCGCTAATTTGAAATTCACTTCAAAGTCATACTTCGATTTCCACTCAAGGCTTAGTAAGTCCTTTATGGGTGTACTCAAAGATTTTTTAAGCCCTCCGTTTCCTAATGAGTCCATAAATATAACGCACGCTCTGAAAGTCATTCATAGGATTATATAAGATTTGAGTGAAATAACAAATTTTAATATAAATTAACTGTTTTTCCAAATTGGAGTCCACTTCGATTACATCCGTCTCTTCCGATTCGATTTTCGGTAACTTTGGATCGTATTTGAGTTGAGAATAATAGGCGGCCTTCGGATAGCATACGATCGACAGAAACCAATGCGACTCTTGAATGATAGGAAATATTAAGAAGTCTTTTGAGAAGATATCGACATTTTTTGTCCATTTCTTGAGCTTTTGTTCGTATCTCTTCACAAAACTGAATCGAAAGCGAATATCAATTTATTTGAACTTATATTAGACACAAAACATGGAGACATACCTCTCTTGACTACTCTGAGAACCATTTTTTCTCTTTCGAGTCATTAATTCCATTACAAAAAGACAATCAAAGATATGAGTTCTCTGACGCATCTCTTCCTCAAGTATTTCATTGAAAAAATATCTGAAAAAAGATCCAAATTTTGATATTTTTCTAAAATTTATTGAATCGAACCTCAAATAAAAGTTAACGATATTATCGTTTAGAAACTCTCCTTTGTTTAGACACTTGATATCAGTTCCAAACAAATGAATGGCGTTCTTATCGTCTTCGGGATAACTGAATATTACTTTTCTATTGACAGAAAGTAATACATTAATAATAAACAAACAAATAATTGAAAACTCACTCAAATTCAGTCTCTTTCTGATCCATATTTTCAATTATCTCTTCATCGTCTTCGTCGTCATCGAGAGTAACGGTAGTGATCGTCGGAACCGGTGTTCTAATGGATGGTCGTCTGTAAGGCTTCTGAGGCGAAGGCGAGGCATCAGAACTGTCGGAACTGTTATTCAAATTTCTATTATTATTAGATTTTGATGCAAAAGGATTGTATCGATTGGGAGGCGTTTTCATTATTGTATTTGTTTTGTTGGCATTACTAATGGTTTGTATCTTTTCTGGATTTATATCTCGGGTCTTCGCTCTATTCAAAAGATGTTTCCCGAAGTCCACATCAATTGCATCGAATTTAATATTTGAATTCATTTGTTTCGACTGTTTATCCAAAGCTTTGATGAATTTTTCGCCGATTTTGTCCTTCAATTCGATAATAATATAGTGATGTTTCGAATCTAATGATTAAAACTATTATTTTTAAAAAAAGAAAACAAAAGACAACAAACCCTCTGAATTGACGTCAAATTTCAAGCCATTTGTCGACTCTTTTCCCAAAAACATTGACTCTTGAATCTTGTGATTTGACTCAACGATTGGTTTAATAAAAAATAAATTAATCGAATCGTTGGAACAAAAGAGCAATTCTTGGATTTCGACAAAAGGAACCATAATATGGTATTTGAATTTGGTTTCCTTATTATTTGGCGAAACATTTGTCAGTTTAATCCCGTCTGAAGTGAATTCAACAACTTTTGGAGTCGTTTTAAAAGTGCCAAACATTGCGTATTCGGGTAATGTATTGACTGGAAATATAACCGAATCCTCAATAACTGTCACTTCATTTGACACAATGTTTTGGTTTTGTTCATAAGATTTGTGTTTAAAATATTTAGAGCAAACATTTGAGTTAACATCACTTCTGATATTACACTTGTCTTCAGGTCCAGTGTTTGGAACAATAGTTTCGGTATCAGTTGAGTCCATAACTTCAATGCCGTCATCACTCGATTCGTTAGACAGCCTTTTAGGGACAGACTGTTGAGCCGTTTCGCCGTCCAATTCAATTACCTCTGGATTTAATTGTTTGGGAATTGAGTTAACATTTTTTCGCGATAAGGGAGTGTTTGATAGGGAACGGACTCCACTGATAATGGGACGAGTAATGGCTGTATTCATCATCGAATGCGACTGAATATCATGGCTTCGATTGATCCCAGGATTGGACTGAGTTTTGTAAAATCTTTGAGTGGAAATGGGACTCAAGTTTGAGTTGTTTCGGACACTCATAGATGACCTTTGATTGGGTAGTGATGCCCTCGGATGGGAAAGCGTTACCTTCTGATTGCAATGTCGGCACTGAGATATAGGCGAAGCAGATATTTGACCGCAATGTCCGCACTTATTAACTCGAATCGTATCCATTATCGCATTACCGGTAACTAAAACTACGGAATTGTTAGGACTAGCATTAGATGAGATAATTTGGACCGGCATTAGGGTCGGGGATACGTATTGGACTGACTGTTGAGGCGTTTGTATTAATACATAACTAGAGGTCGGGTTCGAGTTGTGATTAAATTGAGTTAAAATGTATTGATTTTGACAATTATTGTCTATTCTGACCATCGGTTCATCTGATCTGACGTTTTGAGTAAAGCTATC
>JAQIXV010001218.1:0-10075 GCA_034700625.1 Tectocepheus velatus
CGCTTCCCTCCCTTCACTGCTGTCAGAGCTGACCGCTTGTGCGTATGACTGTCCACTTACTTGGTCATTCATCTTGGGAGACTATTTTGAATGGATTTTTGAAATTTTAATTTAATTATCAAATTAGGAAAACGCAAACAAAATATTTTTGCATTACTTTTGAGTCATTCAATGATAACATTTATTGATATGATTTTGAATTCAAACAAAACTATAAGTTATGTAAACATTTGTAACAGTAGTCGAAAGGGCAGAGGAAAGGGTTGTTATCATTAGAATCGAGTTCAAAATTTTGAATCTTAACAAAAACAAAATCCTTGCAAAAAGGTCCTATTACAGTTTTTACTGTAACCTATTAATCTGATAAATCGGAAATATATTTTTATTGTTTCAATTAGCTTGGATATTTTTTCAATAATTTTCTCATTTTTGCTTAGTAGATAAAATATAAAAATTTGATAAATAATTAACTTGGAATTTGAACTTACATTACATAATAATTTGTTGCAAATGTCAGCTGAAATTATTTTTATTTAATAAATTTGTTATTAAAGAGTTGGATGAAGTGTTATCATGGAAACAGACAGATGTTGTTCTTGATAAGATAAGTGAATGTCTGGATTGAGTGAAATATGGAAACAGCTTATTTAATTTTGATTACAAGATGAAATTATTTAATTGCCATGTTTATCATTCCCAAAGCAAAATTATAATCTAATATGTTTTAAATGATTAATCTTGATAAAATTTGAATTCGATATAATAAAAGACTCAAAAACAGGCCAAATTAAGAATGTTCAATTTTAGTTATTAAGACTTATCAATAATAATATCAAAATTACAGTTTTTAAAAATTCAATCAAAATATTAGTTTTTAATCAAAATATACAAAAAATTAAAATTTTATCAATTAAGTCATATAATATAATAGTATACCAAGTAAAATTATTTTCTGCAACCATGTGCCCATGTGTGACCCTGTACATTCCACTGATTCAAACATTCGTAGCAGAATTCGTAGCGACACTTAGTGCACGTCACGTGATCGCAGCCTACGGTTTTCTGTTGGACCAAGGTTCAAATAAAATGTTCCACTATATTTTGCAAATAAAATACCAACCTGAATTGGAGCTCTACATCCCGGACAAGGTTTGCTTGCACGTTTGACCTCCTCTTCAGAAGCCATTTCCTCCTGACGTTTCGCATCAGCCTTTGCTTTCTCCTGGCGTTCCCTCTCCAGGTTCTGTTGTACAATACGTTCTTGCTCAATTCTTGCTTCCTCTTCCATTCTTCTGCGGTTCTCCTCCTCGCGAAGTCTTTGTTCTTCTTTAATGCGATTCTCTTCCTCTTCGTTGAAGATCTGTTCCAAGCGTTTGATTTCCATCTGTTCCTCTCTGACCCTTTTGAGCCACTCTTCCTCCTCCTTCTCAATGGCCTCTATGGCCAACTGTGTTCTGGACTCTTCCTCGAACCACTTTTCGGCCTCCAATTCACCAAGATAATTTTCAAGCATACCCTTCCTCTCTGTGTCATCCATATCGCAGTCTGTGTTCCCGTGAAATGGTTTAAAACAATTGGTGCAGAAGACGGCTCCGCACTGATAGCACTCAGATATTCCTATGTCGACCTCTGCCTGAAGAATAGTTCCACACTCTGGTGTAGGGCAATAAACCTGCAAAACATTAAGTATTTTAATTTGAATTAATTTGATTCTTATTAAAAATCATTACTATATCTGGTAGTGAACTGACGGCTGTCTTCAACAGCAGAGTCTGATATCTGGTGAACAACTCCTTCGATACCAGACGTCTGACCATAGGCTCAGTCGCTGAAACATCGCATCCAGGATCCGGGCATTTCATATTTTCAACCAGGCCTTCATTAATAGCTAGGTTGAGATTTTGTGTGATACAGTTCAGGCAGAACTGGTGTTCGCATCCATAGGAAAGGGGTTCAGATATTTCGTCAAAACATATGCCACAGACGGGACCGGATTCTTGGTCCTGAGATTCTGGGTCCTCAACACCTGAAAACTGGGCACAGTTTTGAGCATCTTCTACAACATAAGAGCTAGCTCGTTTACTGCTCAAATCGATAGCCAATTTCATTTGATTTTCAAATCTAACTTGGCGCTTCGATGTGCCTGGTTGAATCACCTCTTTGGCAAGCTTAATGCCTTCGTTGAATTTTTTAACAACAAAACTGTTATATATAAAAATTTTAGTAGATTCACTTGACAATTTAATTTAGTTTCAAATTACCATTTTGGCTTATCCAATTTAACCTTGCCATCAATGATATCCTGCTTAATCTCGTGCAACAAATGTCTTCTGACTTCTTCACTCATATCTGTTATGCCATAAGTTTTGATCTTCTCATTGATTTGTTGACGAATCAGAGCTCTGAGCGCTTCCCTCTCCTCTTTGCTCTTAGCGCCAGGTGTTGTGTTGGGCTGACTGTTCATCTTGTCAATAATCTTGGTTAACTTATTTTATTCGATTTTGAAACTCATGAAACTTATATAAAGAATGAATAGAAAAATAAATCAAAAAAATTATTGCAATACTTGTAAGTCATTCAACGATTACATTATAGATAAGACTGTTTTGAAAGTCAGACAAAATTTATTTATGATATAAATATTTGACTCAATATTTCAAATAATTTATGAAAGACTATTTATTAACTGCAATCAATTCCAACATATCTATGTTGTATCATGCATGTTATATCATGCTCAAAACAGTCCTAATTACAGTTCGAAATTTTTTTTTGGCTTAACTTGTACGTTGTAAAAATATTTTGTTCAACTTTCATTTTAGATTAAAAGTAAATAAAAATTATAGCAAGGAACTTTTCTTTTCAATTCATTTCAATTCCCCAAAATATTTTAGTTTAAATATAATTTAGTTTATCAAATTTTAATTTACATTAAAAATACAGTTCTCAATAAAAAATGCAAAATGTTTAATAGCTTAGAAACTTAAACAAATGCACCTTGATAAGTTAAACTAAATATGAAATGATAAAAAAAACTTGATAAGTTTATCAAATTGGTGTATCGGTGACATCCATTTCCTCATCCGTGTCAATTTGAGATAGCTTATTTTCTGAGAATTACAAGTGGTCTTTAATTTTTGTTATCTATTGTTTTAATTTGTGGTGAAATTTTATTTCTCAAAACTATCAAGCTAATATAATGGACGAATCAAATGATAAGCAACCCTTTGAACTAGATCAATCTGATCTAGACGATCTGATATCTGATGGTGAGTTTACATTGGAAAAATTAATATTTATAATTATAATTATTAAAATTGGCCTTGGTATGTTAGAACTCGAAAGAACTCGATGTGACCATCCATTGGCTGCCAACAGTGGAGCTGTGCCTAAAAGTCAACCAGGACAAAATAGTCAAAACTTTCAAAGACCAGGACAAACAAATTTTAACCTATTTCTTCTAAAAGAAGAGCGTCTAAAATATTATGGTAAGTTTACCAAGATTAAATTTTAAGTTATTTTGACCGGAGTGAATAAATAGAACGCCGGCAACAGTCACATGACCATCCATTGGCCGAAAACACAAATAGTGCACCCAAACCAGAGCAAGTTCAACCAGGGCAAAATAATACGCTATTTTGGAGGGCAAGGCAAGCACAAAATACGCCCCCGAAATATCAACAACCGGATAGTTTTAAAAAGAGAGAGATATGAAAAAACTGTTGGAACAGCAAAAAAGAGAGGATATATGTCGGACGGACCGACAAATGGCTAAAGACTATCATCTGATGGAAGTCCTTAAAGAGAACCGAGAAAAGGCTGTACAGAAACAAATAGGTTAGCTATTGAATTATATTATCATTCTACAAAGTTTAATCTGGGTGAATTGGTTAGCTGAGAAAAATAGTCAATTAGGCGCTATTCCGAAATTCAGGGAAAGAATTGCTAAAGACCAAGAACAACCTAATTCATCAGCTGATAGGTACTCAAACCTCAAGGCAAATGAGGTTCGAGTGAAGAGTTAAGACCAGAGAAAACGTGAGGAAAGATAGAAACAGAGGGAACAGATGGAGAGAGACATTCAACACATGTATGAAAAGAAAGTTGTCTTTCAGTACAATATCTGGTAGTGAACTGACGACTGCTTTCAACTGCAGGGTATCATATCTGCGGAACAACTCTTGCGATACCAGACGTCTGACCATTTGTTGAGTTGCTGTGGCATCACATTTAGGATCCGGGCATTTCATGTTTTCAACCAGGCCTTCTTTGATAGCCACGGTAAGATTCTCGGTAATACAGTTCAGGCAGAACTTATGTTCGCATCCATAGGAAAAGGGTTCAGACATTTCGTCTGAATTTAATAGATAAAAATTGTAGCAAGGAACTTTCTTTTTAATATTCATTCATTTCAACCAAAAATTTAACCAGTGCTGACCCTCACCTGTGCCTAAACTCCAAACTATCATTACTTTTATTCCAATCATTTGTTTTGAAAAACTTTTATTACAAACGTTTTATTTGTTTATAAGAAAACCTGTATTTTTTTATTCGCTTTGAGTGCGAAATAACTGCTATCTCTTCCTCACTTGAGGTTTGTCTTTAAGACAGAGAAGTCGTTCCTCAAATTGATTGAGTTTTTGCTCAATTTTATTGTAATTGTGTTTAAAAGTATTGTTTGAATAAATATACAATAATTTAATTGAAATCAAAGTCTATTTTATTGATTCAATAATCGATACAAAAATTCGAACAAAAGTTTCGTTAAAATCAATCTTTGGTTGAGATCTTAGATCTCGGGTTTAAAGGTAACCCTCCCTTCAATTGAAGGGTTGTGTCCAGAAGTTTAGCATAACTGCCCCCTGAGCTCCTGTCAAATTTTTATTTTAAATATTATTTTTTAATGAATTTTAGTTTACTTTAAAAATACAGTTTTCAATAAAAAAAATTGCAAAGTTTTTAATAGCTTAGTAACAAATGCACCTTGATAAGCTAAATAAATGGTGATATTATATAGAAAAACTTGACGAGTTTATCAAACTGGTGTATCGGTGAAATCCATTTCCTCATCCGTGTCCTCATAGTCTTTGTTTGTCTTTCCATTGGAATTCACATGCATTCCATTCTGAGTCAGGTTATTGTCTCGAGCTTTTGTTGCCCGATTATCATTGTATTCAAAACTTGAATCACCTTGATCATCGCTGGCCTCCCTATCGGAAACTTTCGTGCAACTAATGTAGTGCTCTTTCAAGAAGTGGTTCTCCTTTTCCAGTTTCGAAACCTTTTTCTTCAGGGAAATGATCTCCTCTTTGAATTGATCACGGTCTAACATATTTGACTCCGATTTTGTCTGCATACTTTTGTAAAGAATCTCTTGAGCTTGAACCTTCATTTTCAGTTGGTTGAGCTGACTCAATTTGATCGTAATCGTTTTATCGGGATCCGGATAGTATTTTTCTGGTGCTCGGTCATCTGAATTTTTCCTGGTATTGACTGGATAATTTACTTTAAAATTAGAATTTTAATGAAGTTTATCTAGGTCACACCTTTCATTCTTGATGATATGTCATCTAATTTGGTGTTTTCTAAAGAATTGTTAAACAAGATGATTGAGTTGATGACCAAGCTCAGTTTCAGATTTACCTTTGAAAAGTGATGTATTTTGTGCGCTATTATGTGAGTGATCTTGAGTAAAAATTGCTCTTGAGTCTTTTTCAAAAGGTGATGGATCAGAAACTGTACCTGTTCATAAAATCAAGCAAATCTTACCATGCTCGCCTTTTTCATCAAGATCTCTACCTTTGGTTGATTTGGAGTTTTGATAATATTTTGAATATTCGTTGATATTTTCAGATTCCTCTGAACTAACATCTAGTAAATATAATTCATCAGAATGAAAAAAATGTACAAGCTCATACACAGACCATTATTGGGGTAAGAATTCAGAAATTGATTGCTGGATTCTTTCTTCGATAGAACCATTTTGTGGGAATGCTTTGGCCTTGAATCAACTGTATGAGCAAGGTTCTCTTTTTCAATTAATTTCGAGTGTTCATGCTCGTGTGAATGAGGCTCAGAAGGACCTTTCTCTAATTCTATGTACAATGAATAAATTCAGAAAATAACTATTATTAGCTTGTTCAATTACCTTTTCTATTGTTAATTAAAGGATCCAGTACTTGTGAGAATGGGACCATCGGTTCAACTTCCGGATCAGTCGGAAGGACAACACAGTAGTGATTCTCTCCGTTATAGTAGAGAAGTATCGGTCGGTTCCTCTCGTGGTCTGTATTCGCGACAAATCTGAAGTGATTCTCGAGATATGACTTCTCGTAGTTTTCCCTAAACTCCTCATAACTGATGTAATTATTATCTCTCATAGACTCGAGTGAACCATAGCTAAAGACCGGGCGCTCGAGTGCCAGACTGAGGGCCAGTATATGGATTTCGTCGATATTTTGTAAACTTACTTCATCATTATCTAGCATTTTATTAAATTAGTTCCTTTCGTGCTAGATATAACATTGCTTTGATCCTTAAAATACCATTGTAAAAATCAAATATGAATAGAAATTTGTTTATTTTAGATATTTTAACTTGTATTATCACTATTATAAATATCGAGCACACTTCAAAAAATAAATAAATCAATTATCAATTTTTGCAAATTTATATTATTAATATTTTTTTAGATAATTTTCATTTGATTTGATTTATCAATTGTATCAACCAGTACAGTTTTTAAAGTTGGCAGCATCATTAAACGCCTTCTTGTTTGAACATTTGAGCCAGGTAACTCTGGAGAGAGCTTTTGGATTCTTCTTCAACCAATAGCTCCGGCAGTCATTGCAGTCGAAGTCCACTCCATTCATATCAATAGAATTCTTATCGTTCTCGAGAAGGAACGGTAGGAATACCTTTTCGTTGAGGAAAGTCATCTGTTTTGATGGTTTTGAGCCTAACATTTCTGAGCTAAATCGAACTGTGGTAGGTCTATTGATATTGAGCAAGGACTTTTCAGTGAACACTGAATTGGAAAGATCCGAGTTATTGCTAAAATATATAAAAAGGTGTTTATCTGATTTATTCATAAAATGGAATGCGTTGTCTGGTATCGTTAAGTTAACTTGCTCAAACCACAATTCTGCGACTCTCAATAGCTTTGAATACACATTAGCCCCTAATTTCTTGATAGATTGACCACCAAAATGTACCTCGATCACATGGTCTAGCTCATTAAATGCGTTCGAAGGTATTTCCGTTATGTTATTGTTTAGGAGTTCAATGGCTCTAATGTTTGGAAATTCATTGAAAATCTTGAAAATTGAGTTATCAGGTGAACTTAGACTCGGGTTAAAATTGATTAATAGGTAAATCATTGAAGACTCCGATCCGTTGAACGCATTTCTAGCTATTGTCTTAAGGTTTGCGTTGAATCCGATGAACAGGTCTTCAAAAGTGATGTCTTTGAATGTATTGTCCTTTAGTTCAGTGACCGAAGTATTCCTCAAATGAAATGATTTTAAATGGCGTTCCGTTTCGTTTAGATTCTTGGATAATGTCTGAAAAACTTTGTCCAACACTTGGTCTGTGACTTGAGTTCCGTCGCAGGCGATTGTCCAGTTTTCGTCGCAAACACACGGTTTGATTGAATCAGTTTTGGGGCAAACACTCCATATTCCGTTGAATGAGAGCAAAAGTACCACAATTTTGATCAATACTGTAGTCATGCAATTGAAAATTTTAATGAATTAAAATGGTGAATAGTGAGTTACCTTGTTCCATATTGTAAATTGTATTTAAGTTATAACAATTTTTTAAGAAAATGATTGTATTCTTAATCTTGTTTTTCAGTGAATTTCGAAAACAGTTGTTATATTTCGCATCGAATTTGAAGTGAGATCTGACATCTGCCAATGACTCTTTTTGTAAATTATCATGGCTATTTTGAGTAAAGTTTAAAATAATGTTCATATTTGTACCAGGTACAAATTAGCCTTATAATTATTATAATTTATAAATAAATAAAACTCACAATTTTGTGACGGGTTATTATGTGAGGGTATGAAAGGGTTGTCGACCACTACTGTGTGAGTAGAGTTTGGCCGGCAATGAGTGGTTTGAGTGAGTGGTCACCGGCGTCAGAGCGCTCTGACGTCCGGTGGCTGTGGACAGAGTGCTGTGGGTTTGAGGAATGAATGAAGTGATGAACGGATTGAACACAATTTAGAGAAATAACTGTTTTATTGTACGTTTGAGTTATCATTAGGTTTTAGAGACAAAGGAATCAAAGCATTGATTTTAACGGTCATTAGGACCGGAGTCTTAATGTTATGACTGATTGCGTTGAGAGCTGTGGGAAGACTGAAGCTGTGGAGTCAATGTGAGAGTATATGAATGCCATCTGTTTGTGGTTGAAGTCTCTAACGGTTATAATTTTATGCATAATTTATTTTCATATAATTCTTTTTCTAAGACTTTGCAAGAGCATTATTCAATAAAAATTAAAATTATTGAAACACAACGTAAACGATAATCTCTATAAAAAGAATAACAAAAGCAAATCCCTGTCCAATGAGAAGTAGTGCCAATACTCCTTGAATTCCTTGAAAAACAATGGGTTCTAATTGAAACTCTTCGGGTATTTTCGTATCGATTTCTCGGCCAAAACCCTTAGGAGTGACTGACTTTCGGGTCTCGTATTGATAAATACCACTCTCTTGGAGCATGGTTATCCTATAATGTAAAAATTCTTATTGACACATTTCAGATAGTTTACCTTGACAACTTACGTCAGGTTAAAATTATTGACGTGATTCTCGTCGAAATTAATTCCGTTATACATCAGATGGAAAGGCATTGAACGCCTTCGCGGTTCCGATACATAATAGTCACGGCCTTCGGTGTAGAGAGACGTGAAGTCTGTCCACTCGTTCTGGACTTTCCTCAGCAGATAATAAGTACTCAACTTATTGGCGATAATAACCTTATTCTCGTGAAGCACACCCTCGAAGACACCTTTCCTTGTGTTTGAGTCGAGGATTACTTCGAAGGGCATTACCTCTTCAACTCTTTTGGACAATTGATCTATCATTGGGTCACTTCTATCGCCGTTGTAGATCAAATCGATAATACCAAGGTCACCTACAATAATTTTCGAGCCTTTCCAGTGCTGTTTTGTGAACAACTGTTCTATTGTCTCGATTTTGTCGATGACTTTACCTCTGATTATAACTTCATATAATTGTCCGGAATATATGGATATGAGAACAGTATTCGCCAAAAGCCATAACCCTATCAACAGTCTGTCCAATGGATGTCTAATAGAGTGACCTCTACTTATAGAGTCCGACAGTATTATTGATAGCGAATCCCAGAATGACTCGAATACCTCCGAAAACGACCGGAGCCGTAGACCAGGGATCAGACTTATAGAGAAAAGAGAGAAAAATATACCGAAGTATAGCCAACTGTCCCAACAATTGAAATAAGAGAAGACATCCCTTTCCACTATTTGTTGATGATGAAAAAGTGTTAATCCATTTTATTCTTTAATTTCAAATGAACAAGTAAATATTCATACATTTCCTTGTTTTGCTGAGCACTACATCCCCGTCCAGTTCCCCTATATATCGTGTTATCCAACACCCAGTCTCGTTGCCATAGAAGCCGTCCATATAAGTGTAGGGAACCATCGGAAAGACCATCATTTGTGGCATCATTCCATCGATTATAAAATCATTCATAAAATCCATTGTTGTCTGAACTGTTTGATCGCCGAGTGGATGGAACCTTATCCTGTTAAGTTTGGAACTAGGTTATGATATCATTTTATTTTTGAATGACTTACTCGGTATTGATTTTCTGGGCATATGTTCTCAACAATACTATTAATGGTCCGCAGAATTGGTAATAGAATAGAGATGTGTTGCCACTTGTGATGTGCCAATCGGTGTAAGTCAAAAGTGGAGGATATATAAGTGTATGGAAATTGAGCACCGGTTCCGTTGAGTTGACGGTCCATTTGCTGGTCGTCTCCGACGGACCGATAGTAACGCAACTCTTATTTGAATTG
>JAQIXV010001219.1:0-10072 GCA_034700625.1 Tectocepheus velatus
GTTATGTTAGGTTAGGTTAGGTTATGTTTAGGTTAAGTTTAGGTTAGTTAAGCTTAGTTTGGGTTAGTTCAGGATAGTAGATATCAATTTATCATGATAATATTAATGAAAATGATCATTGATTTCTATTTTATAATGAAAAATATTCAATTTTTGAATATATCATGGTAAATACTGAATATGTAGATTTTGCGATGAAATGACTTGCGATGAAATGGTTTGCGATGAAGTGAATGGCGATGAAGTATTATAGACCCAATAAAAGGTTAGGAGTAGTCATGAGTTTACTTATCAATTCTTATTAACTGAAATTATGTAATCAATACTAAAAAATGATTAAGGCTATAATAGAATTGGAATTTCCTCTTCTCAATTTAACTATTTTCCTGATAAACAAATCACTCGATTCTTAAAACAAGATTTAATTTCAGAAAACATAATAAATTAATCTGAATTTTATTCGTATAAAAATATTAATTTGAACATGATAATTAAAGCTATGATTCAAATGATTTTCTAATTCATTACTTATTTTCGTGAGTTATGATAATATTTCCTTAAAATTAACTTATTTTTAATGGCATTCAAATGTTCTTGGTAGTTATTTTTATTGCAAATTATTAATATTAATGACAATCGAAAATCACATTAAAGTTTGCCATAAGACAAGAGAATAGTTATAAATGACTTTAATATAAAAATATTGAAATAAAAAATATATATTTTACTCATTTCGTGTAGTTTTCAGTTTTAAGAAATGCGTTGAATTGATATTTCAAACGGTTCTGAATGGAGAACCACTTTAACCAAGATCAAAATGATTGAAAAATTTGCCTCGAAATGGTTTAGCAAAACAAAGAATAGACAGAAGCAAGCTCAAATTGAGAACATCATCTATTTATTATGTGAAAAGAATTACAGAACAGGATATCCATATTTTAATGAAAACTTCGGGAAAAGGAGAAAACTATTTCATCCATTCGTTGGCAACACATTAATGACAATTTATGTCATCCGAGAGTTGGCCTCATTTTACTTCACAGATGAACAGACCCTGATTATGATTGGGGACTACCTCTTCAAATTCAAATACAAATTGCAGTTCAAGACCGCATATATCATAATGTATTCAATGGTTATATTATTGAGAATTCATAACCACTTTGTCGTTAAATACGATCAAAACATTCAAAATATCGCTAAACTGCCCTTCAATGAGAAAAGACCCGGTGCTTTGAAAATGAGGGCTTACTTCAGAAAAGCCGAATGGTTTTTCACTTATCCTGTGCTAACGGGGCTACCAATCGGTCTGTCGATGGCATTCCTGGCACTCGACTGCACACTCATTCAATTGATGACATTCGGTATCATTTGGAGCATTGAATTCGTATTCTTTGCCATAGTTATGGTCGAGTCGTATACCTGGAACCTATTGCTATTCCTATCGTTCTGTTATTACTCAAAGTTTTTATTGAAGACAATTAATAACGATTTGAGACATCTTTTGGACACCGGAAGAGTCATCACAAGCGAGAAAGAGATGAAGACGTTGTCGACTATAGACACAATCCATCGCAGAATTATGGGATTCAATGGGATTTGGTCTATGTTTGTGTTCATCAGTTACTGTTGTGTGGCTTTGATTTTCACAAATCTATTGCCACTACTGACCGATGAGACGGTAAACCCATTCATATATTTTATTATTTGTTGCGCGGCTTTCATTGCCGCCAATTATGTCATAACTATTGTCATATTCTGTTCACAAGTTTATTCTGAGTCTAAGAAGTTATACAAAATTTTAATTGAATTAAATTTGAATCAAAGACTCAGAATATCAGCCGCTTTTCGACTGAAGGTGAGTGAAGTCATTCTATTTTCAAAACTTAATTGAATATCAATTTTACAGTTAATGTCATTCATTGAGAGAACGGCTAAAAATAAAATCGGATTCTTTTGTTGGAATCTATTCATTATTAATCAATTCCGATGCTATGAGGTAACAAATTTTATAAACTTGTTCATTCATTAATTCACATTCATTTAGTGGTTGGCTTTTATGGGCGCTCTCACAATGAAAATCATGGATTTTTCCGTTGTTTAGATTAAGTGTCTCAACTTTAATATTAATCTTTATCAATGAACATGCTCATTAATTAAAATCAAAAAAGAAATGTAAATTTTAAACAAATTTTTGATGAGAATAGCAGTTGTTTTCAAATTAAATAATGAGCAAAAAGTTTCTGCAATTAATTTTTATATTTCAATGTAGAATACAAAATATAAAATGAAGTTACCATGGCAATCTTCATAATCTTAATGGCAATTTGCATTAATTTTATTTTTGATTTTGAATTTCGCGAAAAACTTCCAATTATTTAATGCATTAAGAGTTTGATATTATGTTAATTAAATTCAGTCGATAAAATTTAAAAAGGTCAAAATTAAAGTTAAGGAAAAAGAAAGAGGTAGCTCAAATTGAAAATGTCATGTTTTTATTACACGGTGTACATTATCACCGAACTATAGCTTCGGTTTTCTGTATTTCAACCAAAACTATTCAATCAATTGATTGCAAACACTTTTAAATTAATTATATTTTTATTTATTATATAATAAATCAATTAATTAGAATCGTTTGAAAACATATTTGATTTTCTAATCATTTGTTATGAACTCTAAATATAGTTTGCGATCGATTTTCGTACAAAACTTTCAGTCATTTTGTATTTTTTGTAATGAAAATGAGTTTAAGTTTTTGCCTCATTTTTGTTTGTCTATTGAATGTGAGCACTGGTTACTTCTTTTTTGAAGAAGAGGATAAAGAATCTCTTGTGATGAAAGCAATGGATCTTGTCAATAAAATCGCTAACCTAGGTGTTTACTTCGTAATGCATGGTAAGATATGAGTTATATATTTTTCAGCAAGTTCAAATGAATCCCATATAATCCTAACAGGAAAGAAGAGGGGCGATGCTTTGAATGTGCTTATACATGCCAGCAGTCAAATTAGCAGGATCATTCCAAGAGGGATAGACCTCATAACCAACATTGCAAACCTGGACTCAGAAATTATTTCATCAATTGGAACGGTAGATGACCAAGATGATATCATTGATCATAATAATGAACAAGGCAGCCAGACCTCTGTCATAGAGAGATGGATGTCATTTTTAGAGGAACTTGATGAAGTCCACAAAGAGATCAAAATTTACGGTACCATTGTTGACCTTGCTCATTTGAACTCAGTTTAATTAACTCGAACTTTATTACCAATAATTAAAGCCGAAAAAATTGAAGACTCGGACCAAATCTTTCCAGAATTGGCGCAAACATTCAAAGACATGGCTAACAGAGCCACGTCTGTTGCTAAAGATCTAGAACAAATTGGAATTTATATCAAAAAAGAGACGAAACGAAAAAGACGAAAAAAGCATGCTAAAAAAGTACACCGCAAGAAACAGAAGAAATTCCACCATGATTAAATGGATTATCAAAATTCTTTAGTTCAAAATTTTCATAAATATACAAAAACTATGTAATGTTTTATTACCAAGTAAAAAAGTATCACTACTGATCCATTCCAAGTATCTTGCTGGTTCAACATGAAAAGTATATTGTTATATTGTTGCCAACTTCTTCCAGAGTCAATACATCTTTTCTCTCATTCAGTTACCAATTGTTTTGAAGACAATTATAATTCAAATATTATTCATAAGATTACCTCAAAATACATTCAAAATATTTGAATATAAGATTCAATTTTCAATCAAATTGTTTGAAACTTTGATAAAAATATTGATTCAAATAAAGATTTAAATAGAAATTTATGGAAATAAAGAAACTTTTGAATCGCCTGAAGGTTAAGTCAAATTTGTTGTTCACTAACTTTTCGTAACATTTAATACTCACTAAATTTGATTGCGATTTCAAAACTCTTATAACTCTTAGAATTGAAGTTCACTTTCATTTCAACATAAAAGTCAACAAAATTAAAGACAAATAAATGTGGGAACTGTTGGATGAGTCTGTTTCTTGTTAGACGGTTGGGGTAACCAAGACTTGTCAAACAAGGAAATGAAGATTCAATTCCTCACTCAACATTAACTTGGTTAGATTCTGAAATGAATTACCCTAGAGCATTAGGATTTCAAAACAATAGAAAGATGATTAAAAGTAATGTCTTAATGAATTATTCAACTTTGTTTAATGAAATCATCAATAATCCATTTAATCCTGGGCAAATGCTCTTGGTGATCCCAACCCCAGGGAATATAGATTACTAAGCATCAGAAATGTCGATAATATTTGACCTACTTAATCGACTCTTATTTTTGTTTCTACAAATGATGGTGTATAACTTAATGATTGTCACATACCCAGGGCAATGATTGGATATAAAGGTAAATAAGCTTTAATTCATTTGGTTTTCTCCCAAAATGTTGGCAAATATTAAGTGGAAAATAACTAAAATGAAAGTATTTTTCCATTTTTTTTATTGATTTTAGTATTTTTTTATTATCCATTGATTTTCGATACGAAATATCTCTCATAAAGATTGACACACAAGTGGACACTTATCGCACACTTGATTAATTGATCTATTATCATGCTCACTCTTATCTGTTTTATCACAAAACAATCTTAAAAACTCATGAATTGCATAATAGTCAATAACATTCACTCAAAATATAAACTATTTTTTAGAAAAAAAATATAAGAAAACACAAAACAAATACAAATTTAATGTTTTATTTTCACGTTTTTCAATAAAATAAATGTTGAAATACATGATAAAAATACAGCAAAACAAACAGAAATATTGATCCGACAATTAACTAACTTGAACAGGTTCAAAATCACCATCAACACGAACAATTCTTATCATAAAAAATGATAATAAGTCGGGTGGAAAAACACCCAGAAAAACAGCGATGACCGATGATTTAACAATGATCATGTTCAAAAGAAAAATTACCTAAACCTGAATACCATGAGAAAACTTTCCCGGAAACGGGTGTTCATAAAGCCATAAGTGATTGGATTAGTACAACAGGAAAAGAAGGCCAACAAATGGAAAAACGATATAACATTATAACCCAATTGTTTGTAAATAAATTTTGGGGAATAGAGTGCTATTGTGTTCACCATATATACCGGTGTCCAACATATGAAGAACTCGAGGACAACAACGAAAAGCATTTTAATGATACGCTTCTGTCGGGCTTCGGTTAGGAGCGGACTGGCGCTCGACCGCAACGCCACCACCCGTTGGCTACCGCTATCCATATCCGAGTAGACTTTGGTCTCAGTGAGAAGCATGCTTGGTGATCCTATTTGTTTTGTTTGGGGCCTCGTGTGAAATGAATAACTGTTTGATCCTGTTTGAATAGAGATCGATATCAAGATTAAAGTGAAGTGACTTTAAATGATCTAAGGTATTTTCCATATGACCAAGTTTGTTTTGATGGTTGCGGGTCACTTACTTTCGATTACTTTCAGATGAATGGGTTTGTGTTGTGTCTAGACTTTAATGGCTATGTTTATCATCAAATGATCTGTCTCATTATATAATGTTATTCGAACGGAGACATTCAGAATATTCTCTATAAATGCAATTACATGTGTATTTCAAAATATAGCTATACTTTGATCTTTGAAATGATCAAGTCCAAATCAATTATTTTCAATAACCCATAATCTGACTCAAAGTCCTCTTTCATTGGAAAACTTTTGCCAAACAATTTGTAAGTCTTTTTGAAAAAAATATTTGTGTCTTAAGAATAATCCTAACGTCAGACGTGTCTAAAAAAGAACGGATTTTTCCATTGATTTCAGTGTTTTGTTGAGTTATGACAAAAAAGTCCTCTCCTTTTCATTCAATATCTTTAATATAAGTATAGAATATCTGATTATTTATATGAATAGACGTCAAAATGATATTCATTTCTATGTTTTGTTATCAGATTTCAAGATGTCTTTCATATCAATGTCTATATTAAGCAAGATTTATTAGCATCCATATTAAATTATACTTGATCATCATTTCTGACAAGATTTCAAGTGGGTTTGACGTGGGATTTAATTAATAGTAGATTTTCTCTTGGTCATTTAGATTTATCAACATTTTACTTATTGAAAGAGTTTGCTAACCGTTTTGTGAATTTTTTAGATTCCTGGTTAATGTTCGGGATATTATCGTATACGTCACTGACATTATGATTAGAGGAACGACGAATAGGACGACATCCAAGAATATTGTGAACATTTCAAAGCCCAGGTCTGACGGCCATGACTCACGACATTTGTATTTTCCTGAAATTTTGAATTACTTAATAAGATTTCAATTGATATTTAAAAATAAATTGCAAAACAAATTTAGCAAGATGATAAGAATGCCCCCGCAATAGACTAACAAAACATCTAAAGAATACTACGAAATAAAATCAAAATAAAATTTATTGAAAAAAGTCTTTTCAATGAATAATGGGATCAAAACTCCGAAGACATTTAAAATCAAATTCAGTGATCCTTAAGAATGAAATACAAATAAAATCGTATTTTTTACTTCATATAAATAGCCTAGATTACTTTGCCATAGTGACGAATAAAAAATCTCTTAAGTGAAAAAAATAAACCCATTACATGTATTGTATCGAATTAAACAACTTTTAAAATGAAAATCCTCTCAACAAAAGGGGATTTTGTCTCTTTTCTAGCTAATGATAATAAACACCAAGGCGATTGATTTTCCTGAGCTATAATTGGTGAAATTAGATGCTTATCATTGAATTTCAAGCGAAAGAGTAAACAACACAATTGACTGCCACTGAAAAAAGTACAAAAAAACACGATTTCATTACCGGTAATAACGTGGTAGTCTTTGCGAAACACCATGATCAAATAGGAAATAAATTACTGCTTATCAACGTTATTCCTCGACAAATTACAGACTGTACAAATAGAGTTGTCTATTGAAACACCCACTCCTTTCTTAATAAGAAATATATTGGAAATGATACCCATTTCCAAACCTTTTATATCTCAACAGAAAAGCCTTTATTTTTGTTTTGTTTATATTTCTTTTCAATTCAATGGCAATTAATTACCGGTATTTTCGATGGGTTTAAGTTCGCTCAGGAATGCGATCGGAGACATCATTACAACAGAACTGATCCAAACCAGAGCTATTACTTTGTAGGCGTGGCTTAGCGTCTGTCGGTGACCTCGGCTTTCCAGCGGATGGCATATCGCGTAATACCGTTCAACAGATACGACGACTAGAGTCCAAACCGAGACACTCACCGATACGGCTATGGATTCAAAAAGAAATTTATTTTATTTTTGATAAGAAAAATGTTAATTAAATTTAAAAACAATTCACATCTAATGTCAAACACAATGAGTATAATAAAGAATATAATTGAAGTGACTCTAAAATAAGTGTCTGTTCTTTGTTTTCGAGTTAATAAAACACAAAATGTTTTTTCCGTTTTATTAATCAATTTTCACGTCCAGTGATTTCAAATACAGTTAAACACATAACAGAACCAGAGCTCTGGTAAGGAGAAAGGACAGGCAATTTGAGTTTCAAATAGCTAAATGTCTTCAACAAATGCTGTGCCGAACACAGAATCCAATTAAATGTTAAAATAATTTTACTTTTAGTTGATATAAGACGAGATAATAAATACTGAAGTGTAATGATGAGCCTCTAAAGTAAGCAAGGAAGAGGATTGTCATGAATAGAATCAATTTATTATGATCCCCAGGGACAATTACTCAATATGTCAGCAGAATATCAGAATAACAAAAATGACAAAACCTATTAAATTTTCTCCGAATAAATTCAAAAAAAAAATCATTTAATAGAAACGCTTAAATGAAAAGGCGTTGTGTAGGCGATTCAATGACCCGGGCAGATCAATACATTTAATTCGAATGTTAGTGGGCTTCAAATAGGAACTGTTCTTGTTGAAATTGTAGATTTTGATCAATGTTTTGAAGTCTATTGTCTTGGGAATAAAAGCTGAAAATTTTCAACTCTGTTACCAAACCTGTGCTCTTATGTTATCAATGGATTGAATTTCAGAAAAACATATTTTCAAAGAAAATTGAGTGAATTTAATCATAATATCAGATAAACAGAGAAATAAATCAAAAGTTTGACAAAAATTTATCAAATATACGAAAACTAGAGAAACAATTTTGTATTATTTCAGAATTTTGGGGAAAACAAACTCAGGAAGTAAGACAAGCAAGATCAATATAATATTCTAATATTTATTAGAAATCCAGATAAAGTTTTTATGGATTCAATGAATATTGTATTCAAAAGTCATTTTGATTTTTTGATTTGAAAGGTTTTTCTTGTGCGTCATTCACACATACGATATATTTCCCTTGATACTTTTATCGAATAGGATTTTTTGCACATTTTCTCCATCAAAATAATTGATTTGTTGACATCAATGAAATCACACGATTATATCAAATTCAATGTATTTTGAATTCAATGTATTTTGTTATCTATCCTCAAATTGAATGGAATTGAATACAAATACAAAATAAATTTTATATTTATTTTTTTGTTTCACTACAAACACTCAATTATTTATTTGAATAGAAAAACGATTTTTCAATTCAAAGGAGAATTCAAATGAAAGATAAAACGATTGAAAACTAAAGCAAAAAGAAAAAGTGATTCGGAGCCTAAAATATTTATACCATTCTTGATACTTCAATGATGCGGGTCAATTTCAATTTCAAACTTCTTCTCAAATTCAAAACATCTTGAATAATTAAAATAGTTTATATTAACAATTAATATTAATAAACTAGATAATAACACAAACAAAATGTCGCTACCAAGATCAAATATGTATAATAAAGTTTTTTAAGAAAGTTGATCATGATTATGATCATGATACTTTTGTTAATTAAAATCAAATTATCCATCAAATGAAGTCATTTTCATTAGATATTTATGGGAAGCCATACATCAATTGAATGCATCAAAACTAAGAGCACTTTCTATGAATACATAAATATGACGAAAATGAAGACATAAAAAGATGTTATATATTCTGTTATAAATTGAATGTATTCCTGCAAATAATTGAGTGGATATTCCCCGATGTTATCAACAGTTATATGGTTTTGACAGTTCTCTAAATAGTTCTGAAAATCGGAAATTTTTGTCATTTCAAATGCATTTCAAAATCTATTTGAATAAATGTAACACAACTTTGAGATGATTTCATTTTAACGGAATAATTTGTAGAAATCCATCAAGATTATTCAACTCTGGCATATAAAACATGAAAAGGGTTTTATATAGCGAATCACGAAGCACAGGATAAATTATTGCAATATACTTGATATAGTTAATTTTATTCATAACACTTTGCAATTTGATCATGTTTAAAATATATTGATTATAATAACAAGAAGATTTCACCGATAATGGGTTCTCATATACGCTCAGAATATTATTTTCATAATCAAAGTTATTCAAAGTTATTACAGAATCCAAAGTTTCTAGAATCTGATCGATATCTCAATGATGGTTCAAAGTAAATAAAATATGCTTACTTATACTTCTTATATAACTTATATAACTTATATAACTTATATAACTTATATAACTGGTGCCACTCATAGACTGGAAACACTCACAGAAATCGCTTACAGTTCTTGAGAAACGAAATTCAATTGAAGACCTCTTTTACAGTGAAATCATCGCAAAACAAAAAGAGTCGCAAAACACTTAAAAAACTCAATTATCTGGGAATTAATAACAAGGATCGAAGTATTCTAGAACTTCCTCATTGGTTTTCAAACTTGGTAAAAAAAACTTGAAAATGATACCACAATATCTAAACACAAGTTATGTGCAACGAATCGATTGAATCATTTAATTTCGATTCGTTACACATTAATTGTGTTTATTGTTTATATTGGGGTTTCCGGAATGTAATGACAATTTTGTGGTCAAAAAATAATTCAAATTTTTACAAATGTTATAAACTTTTAATCAATTATTTAACCCCCAACATAACCGACAATAACC
>JAQIXV010001220.1:0-10067 GCA_034700625.1 Tectocepheus velatus
ATGTTAATGATTCGTCTATCGATTACGACAAGTCATATGTTATTGTGGGTCGAGGAGAGGGGCGCCGGTATTACTTTGAGTCACTCTGGGGGGTCTCTATAGGCCATCGCCTATTACTCATCAAATTGAATGATAGCATTGATTTCAATGAGAAAAGGAATGGATTCCCTCTCAGTGTTAACAGTGTATGTCTGCCAGACGTCAATAGTGACGACCCTCCAGAAGATTACGGACTCTACACGGCTTGGGGTCAACGCGACGACAGTCAGCCCAACAAAACAACATCTCTTCAGATCGGTTGGGGAGTCATCACTCGCACCACTTTAACGACATGGGATCGTTTTGGCAAAAGTTTAATTACCCTCACTTTAGATCCAAAGTCTCGTGCTTTACACAGCCCTGTCTTTTGCAAGGTTATTTTGATTTTATTGTTATATATATCTGTAATAATTGAATTGATTTGAAGGGAGATATCGGCGGACCTTTAGTTCAATACGTGAAAGGAAGGGCTGTTCTGATCGGTGTTATGCAAGGACTCAATCTGTTCAACGAAACGGACTGTGCGGTAGACGTGAGAAATGCCTCAATTGAATACGACAGTGTCCAGGATGAAGTTGTGTCAATACGAATCCTTTCTAATTCCATACAAAAAGTTATTAAAGTCTTTCGAGTAATTAATTAAAAATATTTTAATGATTTTATTATAAATTTTAGTTAATTATTAATTAGTGAATAGTTTATTGCTTTTGAGTCAATAGAATACCAAAAATAGTTATATTAAACAAATTATAAATAATAAATGAAATGATTTTAATGAAAAAATATCTCATTTTCGGCACAAAAATAAGTCTTTACGTAAAAAATGTCATTAATTTTGGCCACAAATCAAATTCAATTCAAAAGACATCCTTTTCTTCACGATTTTCAATCCAAAGATTATTATCATTGGTTTCAAAGTTATCCGGATATTTGTCCTTATGTTTAGAGATATGTTCAATAAGACTGTTGTACTGTTCCATCAGATGTGGCGGCAGTTCTTCGTAGACATCTGTAAACAGGTTCTTAACCGTCGGTTTCGGCACTTTCTCGCACCGGACCAGAACTGACATCACTTCCTTACGAATTGATTCTTTGTATTCGTTTTCTTCAGTTTCTGAATACCATCCGTTGTTTTGCATTAATTTTCTTAACCTAAGGATCGGGTGATCTCTTTGCTGCCAATTCTTGATGTCGTCGACACTCCTATAAGCAGTCGAGTCGTCAGACGTCGAGTGATGTGACAATCGGTAAGTCATGGCTTCGATCAGAACCGGTCGGCTCTCCTCAAGACATATACGTCTGGCCTCTAGTGTTGCCATAAAAGCGGCCAAAACGTCATTTCCATCGATTCTAAGTGAAGGTATTCCTAGAGCCGGTCCTCTCGCAGCTGAGGGACAGACAGAAAAAGCGTTAAAAACCAAATCAAAAGTCAAAAATAGGTCTCAAATACCGATTCCGTCGCCTCTGTATTGTTCGTGAGTTGGGGTCGAAATCGCGAATCCATTGTTTCGACTGTTTTTCGGACAAAAACACAAAAATTAGTCCAAATTTAAGACCAAAAACGACAATAATATTACCAGAAGAAGATGACCGGCGCGTCGAGAGTGGCCGCGAAGTTGAGAGCCGCGTGTGCGTCGCCCTCAGAGGCGGCCCCATCACCGAAATAGCACAACACAACCCTTCCGTTCTGTTGCCTTTTGTAGGCATAGGCGGCGCCCACCGCGTGAGGCATCTGAGAGGTTAGCGTCGACTTAATGGTCACAAAATTCAAGTCCCGACTCCCGTAATGTATAGGCATTTGCCTCCCTTTCCCCAAATCGTTGCGATTACCGAAACATTGGTCTAAAAACTGTTCGGTTGTGAATCCGCGCCAAATGAGGACACCTTTCCATCAAAAGACAAAATAAAAACTCAAAATAAAATTCAAAATCGATTCCGAAAATCAAATACCAGGTTCTCTATACTGTCCAAAGACCAGGTCTTTCGGGTCGAGAGCCGCCGCCGGACCAAAATGTGTGGCCTCTTCGCCATAACTCGTCATATAAAAGGAAATCCTTCCCTGTCTTTGAGCGTTGAATAGGATTGTGTCCATTTGGTTCAGTTTAACCATTCCTTCGGGAAATAAGACAATTAGACAATACGTCAGACATTTCCGGTCTATGGCTGACCACTGAAGTGGTCTTAAAATTAGAATATATTTGTATTAAATTGAATTCAAACCCCGATATAGACTCTGAAGGAATGGTTTGTCGAACATTGGGTTCAATTGTTTGATGTCTTTAACGAAAATATTGCCGTTTTTGTCGACAACCCTATAGACAGGTATCCCCTCATAAGCCGTCGGATCAATAAATTTAAGTTCTTGTGTCCACTCAGACCGAGAACCGGGAAATTGTGGCCTCTCTTCAAACGAGTCGGGCGTTCGGTCGGCGCCCGCTTTCGGCGACTCTGGACTTCGGGAACCACTGGAAGTACTGAACAAACGATTGAACTCAACATCAAATCTCTTGAAACCATCGAAAGTATTGCAGTTTTTGAATGAATTCAGAGAAGAAGTGATTTTGAAAAAAGGTGTCAAAAATTTGAACATTTTTTGAGTACAAAATAAATGCAAAAAAACAAAACAAAAAAACAAATTCACAGAAAAGTTGACAAAACTTTTGAGTATTTCATAAAATTATTTAAAAACTAAACAAAACATTAAATAAAACACAAATTAAATCAAAAATTAATTTCAACTGAAATCACATTTTGTTTACAAAACAAAACTAAACATAAATTACGACAAAATAAAATCATCAAAGTTTTGTATCAAATTAGCAAGGCTACTTTTAAATTCTAAACTGTAAGGATGTTTCATAAATCCACGATAAAATGTACAATATACATGTACATCTAAAATTTTAATATAAAATAAAGTTTTAAACCTGTTTATTTCTTTAAATCAATTAAAAATTTATCAGGTTCATATAAAAATATCCAGCAAGATTTTTTCATCAAAACAAAACAAAACAAAATTAGAAATCATTTCGAATAGCTATCGTCATAACTGTCCGCCGGGTAGTGATGATGATATGGGGCATAGGTTGTGGTAGTGCCCTGATAGTGGAAGTGGTGATGTTTGTGGTCGTGTTTATAGTAAGCTTTCGGTTTGATTGTCGTCGTAGTGGTAGTCGTTGTCGTTGTGTAGTATTTGTACTTATATTTCATGGGATAGTGATGATAGGGAGGAGGGGGCGGACCATAATCGTAATGGTGATGATATGGGGCCGAAGTTGTAGTGTAGTGATTGTAGTGATATTGTGGGGGCGGATAGTAGTGACCATATGAGTGGTAATATGGTTTAGCCGTCGTTGTTTTGTAGTGATGATAGCCGTAAGGGTTGTGCGGATAGTAATGGTATGGTTTAGCCGTTGTTGTGTAGTGATGATAGCCGTAAGGGTCGTGCGGATAGTGATGGTATGGTTTAGCCGTTGTTGTGTAGTGATGATAGCCGTAAGGGTTGTGCGGATAGTGATGGTATGGTTTAGCCGTTGTTGGATATCCATTGTATGAGCCGTGATATGATCCGTACGGCGGGTAGACGTAGAACAGATTCGAACCGTATTTACCGTAAGAGTTCCAACCGGTAGTTGTCGTAGTTGTAGGGGTTGTCGTCGTCGTCGTCGCAGCAGTAGTCGTCTCCACAGAGGGTAGAGTTGGCAATGGAACTATAATTTGTCTAGGCACCATCATAGCCTTTCATCATAACCAAGATTAGTTTATTTAGAATGAAATATTATTTCAAATTACCGGTATTAAAAATCGAGCACCTAGAACAGCACCGGCTGCCATGAAGGCTAGCTGACATGAGAGAGAATCATCTAGATCACTTCTTTAAAAAATTAGACCAAGATTAATTACCTGAGAAGCCATTATTGGCATTGTTTTGATTCAAAGATAGTTTCAGAAAATATTTTGAGAATTCATTACAAAAAATACTGAAATAATTGAAAACTTTCGTCAAATAAAACCGAAAATCATTTAAGAAAACCGTTTTTATAGCCAAAGAAAGTGCTGATCACTGCTATGGGGAAAGGGATTCACAGAAAGAGAAAGAGGGGAACAAATGAATCGATTTTTGTTGAGACAATGTTCCAGATTATTAAACTCAAGTAAATGACAATAAATTTTATTTACGAAACAATTATTACTTTAAAACAGAAATTAATTTAAAATCAGAATATAATTAGTTTTTTGACACACATTCCCGAGTCATGACTCGTCAAAAGGATGACATGTCTTAAGATGTCTTTTGGTCACTCTTTTCGCAATTGATTAATCAGAGTCATGAAAGTGATCTAGATCATTATGAATAATATATAGAATTTAAATATGCACGTTGAATTTTATTGAAATCAATAACAGCAATAATGTTTACAATTTGTTTTAGCGGTAACCCATTTATTATTTGAATCCCTAATGACCCCGATCCATTGATAGAAAATTGAATTTTGTTGTTCTAGACTTTACAACTTTTGAAGTTGGATTCACTGCCAATTTCCTCACCATTAGAACATTTTATACCCCGATCGTTGTCGTCTTCAAATCTCTTCCAAAGTATTGAATAATTTTTAATCCAAAGGTTTAGACAATCGTTACAATCGAGTGATAGAGTAGTCGTGATATTATTTTTCTCGTTTTGCATTAAAAACGGCAAAAATATTTTTTCCGGCAGATAACTGTTACCAGTGTCCAAAATTTGCAATGTTGCAGGTCTTTTAATTGATAAAAATGCATTTTCAGATATATTATATTTATGATAGAACAAATGATCATGGACCGCTATATGCAAAGGTTTGGTGTTTTGTTTTTCAAATTTGAAGGCATTTGAAGGAAGATATTCAGTATTCGTAAAGCAATATATTATAAACTCAATATTATTCAAGTAAAAAAATGGACTTTCACCAAATTTTTTGAATGCCTCTCCTCTTATATCGACTCGAGTCAAGTGATTTTGATATCCATTTATAGGTTTGAATGCAAACGAAGGAACTTCACTCACGTTGTTGTTTCTTAATGCAAACGCTTCTATATTTTTGAATTTACTGATAGCCTTGAAAATCGAATTATCAGGTGAACTAAATTTATGGCATTCATCAATAGATAATCTAATAGTGACCAGGTCAGTTTCGGTAAATGCATTTTCGTGGATTCGGATCAAATTTGAACACTTTTCGATTACTATCGCATCGAATGTGAAGTCTTTGAAAGTGTTTTCTTCCAATTCTTTGATAAAAGTGTTATTCATATAAAACATTTTGTAATGTTTTTGTATTGGAGTCGAACTCTTTCGCAATGAGTCAAATAATTTTGAAAGATCTAGTTCAAAATTACCAATGCAATGAATCTCTTCGTTCTGGCATTTGCAAGGTAATATCATTTCTGCAGGTGGACATACCATAAGGACATCAGTTATGCACAAAATCAAAATAACCACAAACTGAAGCATTTCTGAAAAAAATCTTTAAATAATCAACCTTGCTCAAAATCAAACTTACCTTACTTTTAGAATTGAGTTTCAACAAAGATTTCCAAATAATATTTGGTTTCAATTTATTTCAATTTAATTAAAATAAAAGAAAACAAAGAATTAAATGATAACTAATTTCATATCATTTGTGAGAATAAAAACATTTGTTTTAAGGAATAAATAAAATTTCATTTGAAGTCAATGTTAAGTGAAATCCAAATAAAAGAAAAATAAAAAACAGTTTTCTATCAAAAAATAGATTTAAAATTTTTTTCAATCAAATCAATGGATTAGTTTAGTGCTGATCGATATCTGGGGCTTAATCCCAGTTATAGCGCCAAACCATTGGCCTATTATGTTGGGGAGGGATGAGATGCGGGAAGTGGCGGCCGAGTTCCTATTGATAAGCCAGGTCACTACTGGCTTAAAAGTTTCCGGAACCTAATCAATGGGTATAAAAACGCAATCATTTCTCAGACAATTCAACTTTTTATCAGAATTAATGAAAAATTGATAAATAATTGTTATCTTAAAACGAGTGCACACAAGAGGTATGAGCTCTTAATTAATTGTGAGAAAACCTAACGTCTGTTTCATAACGAAAAAAATTTGATGAAAAATGACATAACATTAGTCTCTAAATTAATTACACAAATCGAGTCTCAAAAGAGAAACAAAAACTAAATAAAAGGCAAAAGAAATACTAAATTATTAATCAATCGTTTAATCGATTTAATGAAATAAAGTCTTTAAATGACTTTTAAATAATTCAAAGAACTAATTAAGACATTCAAATAACTAAAGCGAGCAAGATCATTAATCAGGTCAACAAAATCGAGGAAAGGTCAAATTTCAATTGAACCAGAATATGAGGGGACATACCTTGAAAGGGATGAGTGCATTGTTAACATATTTGGCGACATAATAATCAATTTCTTCGACCACGTGATCGGCTAACATCCAGAACAAGAGTGGACCCAATTCGTTGGCCACATGAGTACCGGTTCCTTCGTTAACACTCTGTAGTTGTCCGTCACTTTTCCTGAGCTTAACCTTAACTCTATGGAAGTCGACGAGGGGTGGGTCGGCTGTAGTTACCCTCAGAGTCCCGTTTTCGAGGGCGAGGTTGACCTGAGTCCGCAACAGAACGTCTGTGTACTCCAGTTCTCCCAAACCCTCTCCAATGACGTCAAACACCTGATATATAGTGCCGTTCGCTTTGTACTGACAATTGGCGGTCAGTTTCGGTAACATTAAAGCGATTCTAAACTTAAGAGCATTTAGTTTGGGCTTCAATTCCCTTAACTGGAAGTCAGAGATGCCGTGGATTTGGATATCACTCAGCATTATGTTGAAAGGATCGCCACCAATGGTCGGCTGCAAATCGATTCGATCGAGTCTTAGGGGATCCAGAGGTGGGATCGACATCGCGGGTATGCCTACCGTTCCGCCAGAAAACATGATTTCAAATAATTTGTTTCAAAGATTTTCCTCAAATCAAAAGACAAACCGCTTTTCATTTTAGACCGGAAGCGGTCGACAATGGCTTCGGTCAGTAACTGAGAGAACGAGTCCTCCAACTGTTGTGTGGCCTCAGACTCCATGAATGTGTCCCGAAATGGTCTCAAATTGTTTTTATTTGAATACGAAAATACCGTTCCTTTCGGGCGACAGAAGAGAATCGATGAGAAAATCAGACATTTTTACGGATCACTAGATTTTAGCACAAATTCTCTCAAAAAAAAATCTGTTAATTAATATTCAGTCAAACGTTTAACTAATTTTGAGTCATATTTAGTCCAAACATTACTCACAATCTGTACTCAAATCTACAAAACCTGAAGCAATAAAAGTAATAAAATTTAAATAAATTATAAATTTATTGAACTATTAATCAAATTCTGAGCGAAATAAAAGAGAATTCTATAAGTTTTGACACAAAATTTAATCATAATTTAGCAAGATCATTACTCATCCAACACTATTCAATATTTAAGAACGTTACTGGATTAATTTCAAGCTTTACTAAACCAATAAACATGATGTAAGCAAGTGGAAATCTATTTATTCAACCTATTTAAATTTGAGCAAGATAACAATCTGAAACATTGAATTTAGCAATGAAATGTCCAAAAAACGAGCAAGGTCAATTAAATATAGTTACCTTTGTATGAAATGTCTTGAATTCCTGAACAGAGTTATCAAACGAATAAAAAACAAAACATTAATCAATAAATTGATGGAAAAGTTCAGAAACTTTCCAAACGTTTGATCATTAATTGAGATAACAAGACAAATGCCAGGATAACAGAACTTACTTCGGGGTAATTTCATTGTCACTGCGGGAGAGTTAGTGGCAAAAGTTATGCTCAAAGTCATTGAAATCATTAATAAACACAAAAAACACATTTTTGTCGATAAAATATTTAAATCGAAAGAAACAAAAGTTTTGTTATTTCTCTTCGAAATCCTCTTCGGAATCGATGCCTGACTTTGAGAACCAAAAACAAAAACAACAAAAAACAAGACTTCAGACAAAACCTACTGTTTGTCAGTCATTAATGTCTGAACTGTCGGTTCGTTTTGAGAAAATCCTTTTAACAGTTCGACTGTTTTGTTATGATTTGTTGAAAATAGCACAACATATGAGGCAAAAGGCGATTCAACTAAAGAAAAACTATTTCAATTCAATTCAAGTTCGAGGGGAAGGCCTTCTTCTCTCAGAATTCAAGTTCAGTGGATCGCCAGATATGTCTTCTGTTTGTGGCCTCGATTCTGGTTTTGGGGGTTTGGGTTAAACACTGAGTCTAACAAACCGTGACATCAGTTGAGCCGAAAAAAACAGTCGACTCTTAGCAACAGAAATATATGTCTTTTGAATGTCTCGAAGACATCAAATAAAAGACTAAATCTATAATTAATTTGATATTAATTTTTAAAATCTAATCAACAAATCGATTGAAATCTAAACTTACAATACATTACATAATTCATTGACTAAACTATCATTTGATTTGACTCTAAATTATCTGATAATCAGATTTCAATTCAAGACTGTAATCAAGTTTTGGGATATAATTGAGATTCAAAGGCAAAGAAATTGTGTTTTTTGTTTGAATCGCTTTTTTCTCATCGTTGGCCTCATTTCCAGATCGGAACAGGATTTTGAGGGATGAGTTGTCTCCGAACAGTTGAAAAACACCAAAAATCTATTCAAATCCTGACTCGAGTCACGAAATGAGGGATAAATTATTACTAAATTTGTTATTAAAGTCAATTAATTATCATTTGATAAGTAATTGAATCGAAAATTTTGAATCAATTTTGATTAGTTTATATCCAGACCTGAATTTAGTGCTGATGTCTAGCAAATGGGTGACCAAAAGCAAATTATTCGTTGAGAACAAACTGTAACTTTTCAATTTTGTATCAGGGTCAACAATAAATTAATTGAAAAAATGGCAATATTGGTGAGAGTGTGTAGTATGTATTTTTTTACAAGACCAGGAATAATTTTTCCATATACAAAACTACTTGTAATAATTAGATACTGAAAATAAATGGATTATTTGAGTTTAAAATCTTGTCTCAACATAATAAGTTAATTTAGCAAGTACAAACTGTTACTCTTAAATTTTGGACCAGAGTCAATTGTTTATTAATGCAATCTTCTATTTTTTGGAGCTTAAGTTTTCATGGCTTTTATTTTCCAATGTATTACCATGGCAAATTCAGAGATATCGTCAAAAGTCAATAAGCGTTGAAAACGAGATAAAAAAAATTATCTAAACATTGATTGTATTCCTCATCCGTTATAGTATTCAATGGTTTTTATTGAAAATTGAGTTATTTTTAGAGCCTTTGAGTAGTCATTAAAGTCAGAGCTCTTTATGGAAAAGCAGTCAAACAGGAAGTGTTGGACAACACAGACATAAAAAATCAAAGTCAATGGCAAACACTCTGAGAGCAAACCAAAGCTTCAGATCTTTTTTGATGGTTTACCAAAGGTTAGAGGTTTGGGGACCACTACAGTCGCTACACAAATATGTCGAGCACTGGGTCTGAGAGGCGTTACGACAATTAAAAGTCCATTAAATAAAACAAAATTTTTTTTTATAAAATGTTTTTATTTTTCTCTGAAATTGTTTTACATCAAAGAGAAAACAAATCAAAATATGAGAGAAAAACAAATGTATTTTCCAATGAATTCAAAAAAAATTTTCTTAATTTTTATTTCTTGTGTTTTCAATGAGTGAGAGAAAAATGAGAAGAAAATAAGTAATCAATTCTTCCGTCGATTAGAAAATATAAGACAAATAATAATTAAAACCAAATGTTTTTATTTGTTTGCGTCAAAAAGTGTTTAGCATTTTATACAAAAATTCAGAGAAAAATCTCTTTTCAAATAAAAATCGGTTTTCATTTCGATCGGAAAGAACTGACAAAAAACAGAATTACTTTTTAATTCTCATATAATTATCGATGGGTTTTGTGTTATGTTTCGTGAAATATGTCT
>JAQIXV010001221.1:0-10065 GCA_034700625.1 Tectocepheus velatus
GTTCAAAACCACTGCTTCAGCCGATGAAGAGCAACAAGGCAATACTTTGATCATATGTATTTGAATTCAATGGTATTCATTCGAAGCAAACGTGTGCCTTGTTGAATTTATTTTTCACTCAATTCAATTTGATTAAAATGTGTTAGATAATATTAAACAAAATTAAAAATTACAGCTAAATAATAAATAATAAAAACGAGCTCGAAAAAACAGGATTTTATTGATCAAGACAAAATTGGGGGAAAATTAGTCTAAAATCAATTATACATCAAGAAAAGCATCAAGGAAATTTGAAACATCGGTTAGGTCAAATAGATTCTCGATACAAGACATGAACTCGCTCGAATTTGAAATAATCAGGTTCAGGCACCACAAGATGTCTATCACGAGCCAAAAGATGTCGAGGAGCAGCTCCGGCACCAAATCGCTGCAGAATTCCGGGTCAGATATCATTCCTCCCAAAAGGCAGAATAGTATTCTGATAACAGGGACAGCCAAGGGGTGGTCGTAATTGATGTAATCCCAGATGTCTGATACAACCTTGACGTTTTTGGATTTGCGCCTAGCCAATTTCTTGGCTATCATTTTCTTGTTGTATATGGCCAAACGCTTAATAGTCCTCTCTTTCAACTTGGCTGAGCTTGCTCCAAAAATATGTTTTGGATCAGTGGGTTTTGGACATCCCTTTCCATCTTTCCCTTTAAGACCATACCCTTCATCCACTTCCTCTTTAGCTCTGGTCAACGCAAGGATGGAAACTAATATTAAACAAACTAAGATTAAACTGTGCTTGGTCATTTTCCTCGCGTAAAATTTATTTAAATGTCTGTCCAACGCTTTATATACCTGTCCTCCTGTCTGTTGAACACCTGGTATATGAAGAGTCATTCCCCTGATTCCGAATAATGAAAAAAAGATAATTTAGAAAATATTTTGAAAACATATTTCCATAAATTAATTTTAAGCTCAAAGAAGAAAAATGCTACCCTGATTATTTATAGATCAATCACTGCTCTGATTGGAAGAAAATTGTCCCCGTAAAGTTTTAACACTTCAAAATGGTTTGATACAAATTCATAATGCAAATATATTTGATTTATTCAGTGTTAGGAATAAATACAAAGTATCTATGGTCTAGATCTTTGAGCTAGTAAAACTTATGTCGGAAATGTCTAAGGTTATACCGTAACAATCACCAAGCATTTGGAAAACAAGGTTTAAGTCGAGCAGGCCGAGGCACGTGCTCCAGGAGGTTATCACATCGAATATGCAGCTAACCAGGTCGAAGATCAACCAGAAAATGTCTTCGAGTATATAGCCTCCTAGGTTGGGGTTACAGTAGGGTTGAGGTTCCATAAATGTGAGCAGTAAAGTATGGCGTTGATGAGCACGGACAACGTGTAAAAGCAGAGATGGTCAAGGTCCGTCGGTCTCCTTTCAAAATACCCCTCCCCTTGGCCATCTCTGGTGTAAAAGTACGCGGTGCCGTACCAGTTTATGTAGTTAGTTTGGCTGAGGTCCGGGCAGAAGGTACTTGGATATTGGCGTCCGGCGTTAGATGAGTTTGATAATTTTTTTCTCGTGAACTAGCAATCTGGTCAGGTTCTTCAAAGGATGGATAGTGATATTGCCGTCGCTGTTGATCTTGACCAGTGAAGATGTTTTCCCAGATAGACGTTCTGGGTGACGTTCAATTAGTGACAACTTCTTCGATTGTTTTCCGGCCAATGAATTGCTGAGCCCTGAGCTCGCAATCAGCACAATAGCCAACAAAACCCAAACGCTTTTATACATCATTTTCGGTATAATTCTTTTAAAATAATAATAAAATCAAAAATTAATTTCTGAAAAAATTCAGCACTAATTCCAACCAATACCTGAGTTATCGGGAATTAAATTGAATTAATAATAGTTTGAAAACTCAATCGAAGAGAAAAGTCCGGAGATTTTATACCTGTTCTCTGAAGAGGAGAACCATATGTGGATCTACTGTTCATCACATCTCTAATACAGTAGTGAATAGAATAATAGAAATCAAACAATAGTTTCGGTTTTTTCCGACAGATTCCCAGTTCAGGCCTATTGTGTAAAAATAGGATCATTTTTAAGCATATTTTTTAGGTACGTGTAACAGGGATCGACACGAACAAGGAACAAATCATAAATTCAATTATAATCTAGTTTAAAACAACAGAACAGGACTAGACTCTGTGCATCTTTTTAGCCAATTTCTTAGCTATCATTTTCTTGTTGTATTGGCCAAACGCATGATAGTCCTCTCTTTCAACTTGAGCTTACTCCAAAATATGTTTTGGATCAGCGGGGTTTGGACATCCCTTTCAATCTCTCCCTTTAAGACCTTTAAGATCCACTTCCTCTTCAGCTCTGGTCAACGCAAGGGTGGAAACTAATATTAAACAAACCAGGATTAAACTATGCTTGGTCATTTACCTCGAGTAAATTTTATGCAAATATCTGTCCAATGCTTTATATACCTGTCCTTCTGTCTGCTAAACAACTGCCAATTAGAGAGTCATTCCCCTGACTCTGAATAATGAAAAAAAAATATTTTTAAAAATATATTGATAACATATTTGCATAAATTAATTATAAGCTCATAGAAAAAATGTTACCCTGATTATTTACAGATCAATAAGGTATCCAAATCGGAGAAATCTTTTCCCAAGCATTTCGAATAATTAAAAATTCTTGATACAAATTCAGAATGCAAATATATTTGATTTATTCAGTATAAGGAAATAAATTCAAAAGATATGGTTTAGATCTTTGAATTTCGGTTAAATACACGGAAATAAGAACTGGGTATTTCGATATCGAAACAATCTGCCAAGAGTTCGAACACCGGTGTAAAATCGAGCAAGTCCATGCAACTGTCCGTATTGGTTGTTAAATCGAACAGGCAGTCAAACAGGAAGAAGAAAACCCAGAAAGTGTCTTCTAATATACCGCCTGGTAATTCGGTCGTACAGTAGTCACCAGGGAAAAGTGAGATCAGGCAGTAAAGTATGTCGTCGATGACGGATATGTGTCGTACAAGCTTCCGATCTGGGACATGTAGTCATTGAGGCTGAGAGATGGGCACAATCCGGTTCCCCCTTGGCATCCAGCGTTAGATGAGTTTGATAACTTTTTTTTCCTGCGCCAACAGTTTTGTCACGTTCTTAAACCGCTTGATAGTGAGGGTGCCGTCGCTGTTGATCTGGACCCGTGAGGAGTGGCGCACGGGTTTCCCAGATTGACGGACCCATTCTCTCGGTGACAACTTCGGCTTTTTTCCGGCCACTGAATTGCTGAGCCCTGAGCTCGAGATCAGCACAACAGCCAACAGAACGCAAATGTTTTTATACATCATTTTCGTTGTAATTCTCTGAAAATTATAATAAAATCAAAAATTAATTTCTGAAAAAATTCAGCACTAATTCCAAACCAATACCTGAGTTATCGGGAATTAAATTGAATTAATAATAGTTTGAAAACTCAATTGATTTCGAAGAGAAGAGTCCGGAGTTTTTATACCTGTTCTCTGAAGAGCCGAACCATATGTGGATCTACTGTTCATCACATCTCTAATACAGTAATGAATAGAATAATAGAAATTAAACAATAGTTTCGGTTATTTTCCGACACATCCCCAGTTCAGGCCTATTGTGTAAAAATAGGATCATTTTGAAGCATATTTTTTAGGCACGTGTAACAGGGATGAACAGGACCTAGAAAAAAATCATCAATTCAATTATAATCTAGTTTAAAACAATAGAACAGGGCTAAACTCTGTGCATCCCCTCAACTAAAACAGTATTTTTTTATCTGACTCTAACTCATGTGAATCAATGTTTGTTGAACTCATTTTCAAACTCCTTTAGTGAGTGGGTCCCACTGTGTTTTTAAATGATCTAGTCCACTTTTCAAAGTATCACTGACTACTCATAATTAATGAGATATCAAGGTAATTTTAATTCCCTTAATCTTTTTTTCTCATTAATATCATGTTTTTACGATAAGCAAGAAAATAATCAAGGAAATTTGAAACATTTGAAGGTCAAATAGATACCGGGTGCACGACATGAACTTGTTTGAATCGGAAATGATAAGGTTGAGGCACCACAAGACGTCTATCACGAGCCAAAAGATGTCGAGGAGCAGCTCTGGCATCAAATCGCTGCAGAAATTGAGGTCAGATGTAAATTCACACAAAAGGCAGAACAGTATTCTGATAACAGGGACAGCCAAGGGGTGGTCGTAATTGATGTAATCCCAGATGTTTGTTATAACATTGTCTGTTTGGGTTTTGCGCCTGGCTAATTTCTTAGCTATCATTTTTTTTGTATTTGGCCAAACGCTTGATAGTCCTCTCTTCCAACTTGGTTGAACTTGCTCCAAAAAATATGTTTAGAATCGGTGGGTTTTGTAAATCCCTATCCATCTTTCCCTTTAAGATGAGCATACTTTTCATCAGTCATGGCATGAAACCCCCCCCCCCTGGGATAACAAAAATATAACTAAAAACCTTTCTGGAAAATCAGAAATGGCGGACATAATGGCGGGAAAGCCCTCTGAAAATGACGGCCAGCCCCCATATTGTTCGTTAATTTTTAAGTATTTCTATGGTTTAATCTAGATTTAAACTAAATTTGAGGCAATTTAAGCTTAATTAGTTTTAATTTAATAAGATTTAAACAGGATTTAGAAAGAAAATGGCGGAAAAGTCCGCCATGACAGGCCTCCATTTTAACTCCAACTAGACCCAACCCCTGAAAAATTTGACAAAAATCCGCCATTAAACCGCCCCTAGACCCTTCCTGGAAAGTGGTTGCTTAGCCATGTCTGCTCTTCATCCACTTCCTCCTCAGCTCTGGTCAACGCATGGATAGAAACTAATATTAAACAAACTAAGATTAAACTGTGCTTGGTCATTTTTCTTGTTAAATTTATGTAAATCTTTGTCCAATGCTTTATATACCTGTCCTCCTGTCTGCTTAACACTTACCAATTAGAAAGTCCTTCCCCTGACTCTGAATAATGAATAAAAAGATAATTTAGAAAATATTTCGAAAACATATTTCTATAAATTAATTATAAACTAAAAAAAATGTTACCCTGATTATTCACAGAACAATGAAAACTTTAGTTCGCAGAATTTTCCCCAGAACATTTAGAATAATTAAAAATGGTTGATACAAATTCAGAATGCAAATAAATTAGATTTATTTAGTGTTAGGAATAAATTCAAAATATATGGCCTGGATCATTGAAGATCAATCAGTAGCGATAATAGAATCAGGTTCAGTCGAGACCCCAACAATCAGCCAGCATCTCGACAACCGGTGTAATACTGAGCAAACCGTCACAATAATCCTGTTCTATGATAGCTAAACCCAAAAAGCAGCCAACCAGGTCGGTGAATATGAAGTAAAGGTCATCTTCTAAATTGTTTTCAAAGTAGGTGGTACAGTAGCCACTCCCCTCATCGTTGAAACCTACGAGCACGCAGTAAACTATGTCATTGATGAGCAGGGCCACCGAGTATTCGTACCAGGTGCCGTACCAGAAGATGTAGCCATACATGTCGAGATCCGGGCACATGTCCGTTTCCGATTGGCGTCCAGCTTTAGATGAGCTTGTTAAACTTTTTCCCCGCGCCAACAGTTCTGTCACGTTCTTCGACCGGTGGATAGTGAGGGTGCCGTTGCTGTTGATCAGTGGGTTGTGGCGCACGGGTTCCCCAGATAGACGGACCCGTTCTCTCGGTGACAACTTCTTCGACTTTTTTCCGGGCACTGAATTGCTGAGCCCTGAGCTCGCGATCAGCACAATAGCCAACAGAACGCAAACGTTTTTATACAACATTTTCGTTGTAATTCTCTGAAAATTATAATAAAAACAAAAATTAATTTTTGAAAAATTCAACACTAATTCGAACCAATACCTGAGTTATCGGGTATTAAATTGAATTAATAATAGTTTGAAAACTCTATTGATTTCGTGGAGAAGAGTCCGGAGTTTTTATACCCGTTCTCTGAAGAGCCGAACCATATGTGGATTCACTGTTCATCACATCTCTAATACAGTAATGAATAGAATAATAGAAATCAAACAATAGTTTCTATTTTTTTTCGACACATTCCCAGTTCAGACCGATTGTGTAAAAATAGGATCATTTTGAAGCATATTTTTTTAAGGCACGTGTAACAGGGATGGACACGACCAAGAAACAAATCATCAATTCAATTATAATCTAGTTTAAAACAATAGAACAGGGCTAGACTGTGAGCATCCTCTCAACTATTAAAAATATTTTTTAACTGACTCTCACTTATGTGAAGCAATGTTTGTTGAACTCGTTTTTAAACTCCTTTAGTGAGTGGATCTCACAGTGTTATTAAATGATCTAGTCCACTTTTCAAAGTATTACTAACTACTCTCAATTCATGAGACATCAAGGGAATTTAAATTATCTTAATCTTCCTATGTTCTATCTTCTCATTTTTCTTATGTTTTTAAAATTATCATAGATTTAATGTCATGGTGTGTGACCACTCTTTTAGCTGTACTCTTGGTGTAAAGTACCTGCAAAATTAGGAGTCATTTGCCTTATTCTCAATAAAAAGATAAATTCAAAAATATGTTGAAAACATATTTCCATTAAATGAATGCAAAGAAAATTTACTCTTATTAAAATTGACACTGATCACCACTATCCAGTTCGTAGTATTTCTCAATACAAAATTTCAATAATTATAATACGAACTAGCAAAAAATAGTATCAAGAAATTGATATTTATTTAATTATAGAACTCAAAATATTTATCCAGTTACAAGAGCGTTGATATCCTGGATGGTTAAACTTAGTTCGAGGACCTGGTTCAGAAAAGCCAGAACAAGTTTAAGGGACAGAACGTTTAGCAAGCTAGTAATTGTAACGGCAAGTCCAGCAGACAGAGAATTCATCAGACAGTTCGTCAATAAACTGATCAAGTCAGCAAGGTCTTCACGGAGATACGTGGGTAAATTGCTTTGGAAGGTTGGATTTCGGCAGATCAGGGCATACAAAACGTCCGTGATCAAAACGGCCAACGGGTTTTGAAATTGATTGCCATACTTTTTCAAATAATCTTTAAGGCTAGGACATTTAATGTTACACGTTCGTCGTTAACTGGGCTAGGTACATCCTTTTCCAACTCTAGGACTTAGCTCTTTGCGTGAGTAAATGTAATACTGCCGTCGCTGTTATGGATGATCCGGGATTTATGTGTCTTGGTCGGTTTGTTGCGCAACAACTCGGATTCTGTGAGCCCTGAGCTCACGAACAGCATAACACCGAACAGAATGAAAACTTTTCTATAAATCATTTTTTCTCTAATTATCTAAAAAATTATTATTATTTTTGAAAAACTAATTCAAATCAAAGACTTATATACCCGTCCACTGCACAGCATAGAACACATTTGTAACAAATGTTTAAATCCCTGATATTATGGTAATTATATTTAAATAATTTTGGTATTTTCCTACACATTTCAAGCAATTTATTTGAAACTTGATCATTTGATTTTCATGCATTTATTCTCAAATATAGTCTGAAATCAATGTAATTAATTAATTTCAAGGTAAAGGTAGGCGGGCGACGTGTCCGGGTACAGCTTGTTTCAAGTTCAATTGCTTGATCTGCAATTTGTGTTGAGGACTGGGATGCTTGAGACCGATAGACCTATTTTTCAAGTTTTCACCCAAATTCAATATCTTAGTCTGATTTTTTAGACGACTGATCCAGGTCTCCAGCGACTTCTCCCCGGTAGGATTACGAACGGTTGACCTCTTTTTCACTTTCCCGGTAAGACGGCCCTCGATTAGGTACATCCCAACGAACAGCACAGCCATAAGGAGAAATACTTTTGACGTCATTTTCTGTATAATTATCTGAATTTTAGTGAAAAATAAAAAATTATTTTTAAGAATTCAAAACTATTTCAAGTGATAACCAATACCTGAGTTATCGATAAATTAATATGAGTTCAGTAAACCAATGGATGAATGGCATACCTGTCCACTGGTTTTTATACCCGTCCTCTGAATGGGAATACCATCTGAACATCAAGAAATCGTTTGCCTCTATTTTACACAAATAATAGGAAAATGTTTTTCCATTTTTTACAAAAACAAAAGAGTCATTCAATTGACTCTTATTCCAAGCTTTTTAGCTATTGTTTTGATCTAGATCACTTTGAAAAAACACATTTTTTTCGAGTCTATTGTGATGGGGAGGTATTAAAAGGTTTTTCCTATCGATCAGAAACACTATTAGTAAAACTGGGAGAATGATCAAGGTAATTTTTGAAAACGTTGCTAGTTATTTGTATTATCATAATTTTTTAATAGAATATTCATCAAGTGAAAAATAAATTAAATAGCATCAAGTTTTAACAAACTTCAATTGAATTAGCCAAAAGTTGGACCTAGCCTTTCAGCAAGGCAGTCATGAACAAATTGTTGAGTGAGCGTAAAGTTGAGCTCTTGCAGGAAGCACTCCGGGGCAGCATTAGGGGTATAAATTAATTCCAAGGGGCACTCCTGGAAGTAACTGAACAGGTACAATAGAGACCCTCCGATAACGATAGGAAAGTTGATAACACAGTACCCAATGTCAGTGCCCACGAACAGACTGAACACGCAAAATAAGATCTGATTGACCAAGGTCGCTAAATAGTAGTTGGTGCTGAAGTAATTATTGAGGAAATCGTTCAGGGTGATGTTCGGGCAGACGCCAACCCCGGGCACATTTCCCTGTCTGGCCTCTGGTTTCTGTGATTGAGCCAATTGCCACTTAACTGACATTATTTCGTTGATGAATGAGCTTGGTTTAATTTGATTTGAATCGGGGCTGTCTTTTTGGGTATTGATATCCGCAAAACCAGTGATAACCGTTGCGTATGTCAGGAGCACAGCACCTATCAAAGAGAAGGTGCGTTTGGACACCATTTCTGTGTATTTTTTACAAATAAAATTTTGATTCAATGAACTGAAGGCTGGGTTTCGATTAGTTTTATTCCTGGTTTAAGGTTTATATACGTGTCCTCAAAACATAACCCAATAGTTTGAAAACTCAATTGATTTCGTGGAGAAGAGTCCCGGGTTTTTATACCAGTTCTCTGAAGAGCCGAACCATATGTGGATCTACTGTGAGGAGTCATTTGCCTTACTCTCAATAAAAAGATAAATTCAAAAATGCGTTGAAAACATATTTTCATTAAATGAATGCAAAGAAAATTTTACACTGAGTATTCACCCTGATAACTAGTATCCAGTTCATATATTTTCCCACTTTAAAATTTCAATAATTCAAATACGAACTAGCAAAAAAATAGTATCTAGAATTTGTATTTATTTAATTATAGAATAAATTGAAAATATTTATCAATTTTAACAAGCAATTAATCAATATATTAAATACAATCTGAAATCAGGGAAATTGATTAATTTCAAATTGAATCTAGCTTAAATCACAAAAGAGCTCCTAGATTCTGTGAATTCCTTTCACTTTTCGCTCTAACCTCTCATTTTTTTAACCAACACATACCTGACTTCATCAGTAACTATGAGTAATTGATTAGTGATAGACGCGTCCAGTCCTTTATATACCTGTCCTCTGAACAGCACATAAACAGATGTGAATCTATTGTTCAATACCTCTATTAAACATTAATGAATAGAATAATAGAAATAAAACAATTGTTTTTTCAGACTTACCTATCATTTTGAAGCATATTTTTTCGAGGCACGTGTAACAGGGATAGACATGGCTGAGAAACACTCCCTGTCATTGTAATTATCTAATCTAGCTTAATACTACTGAACGGGGCCACACTCTGAACAACACTTTAGTTTTGCCTTATTTTATAACCGACTCTCATTTAAAAACTGAAGCTCTGTTTGCATTGGAATAGAATCTAGTTACTTTTATGAATACTGATTAACCCTAGAACATCCGTGATGGCAAACTTTGCCAATTTGATTAAATAATTGTTAATTATATTAAAACTATAATAT
>JAQIXV010001222.1:0-10058 GCA_034700625.1 Tectocepheus velatus
GACTTTTGCTTAAAATTCATTGATTCGGATATTATTACTGTTTTTCTCATAAATGACTTGAGTTTTGTGTCAATTATATGTTTTATTAAAAATTGAATTATTATTTGAATTTTTATTTGACTTAAATATCTTCCATATAATCAATAAATATCTTGAAAATTGATAATTTCATCCATTTTTTCAACTGATGAATAGAGCCTTAGGTCACACTCTGTTTGTCAATTAACAGCAAAAACTAATTGTGAGAACAAATGTAAAACCTATTGAAACAATTGATCAAGGTAAGGACAATATTCTAAGCATGAATAGTTTTGCAAGTTATTAAAAAAATTATCATAATTTCAATTTACAAATTGTTTTGACTGACTCATTAAGATTAAAAATAATTTTTACTTTTTATTTTTTTTTCGTAGATATCTTGGGTTTAAGTCAACTCATTGTTGAACTAATTACCAAAATATGGGGTATTTCTCAATGAGTTCCTGTATTTCAAATTAAAGACGAAAATATTGTAAAACTGTTTATAACTTTTTGTTTGAATTTTTAACTCTTGTTATTAAATGAGTTCCCAAAGGCTTTAACTTTTATTTAATCTCATGAACCCTGAGCATATTCGTCTAATTATCAATTGAACCAGATTTGAATTACCCGTATAATTGTGGTTCAGTGGATCATCACTTGACTTGTTTTTAGGGTTGAAAATAGTTTTTCTAAAATAAATTGTTTTTAAATAACAATTTTTTGTGATTTTTACTACAATTTTGACTTCAATTTGAAATCGAGTCCAGAAGTCAATCAAATGTCAAACAATTTCATTAATTTATTTATTTTGGTTTTCATTGCTATCACACACTGTAAGTATGAAAACTTTTGAGCAAGGTCATTACTAGCGAGTACTTTTAACAGGCTATGAAGATGGCCAATCATTTGTTAACCAGGGTATGTCAACTTTTGAAAAGTATTCATGAATTTTGAGTTTTGTTTTAGCGAAGGGTCAATCAAATAAATGCATGACTAATGACAAACTTCACGGTACATGTATGCCAATGGCAACTTGCTTTCACCAATTTGATAACCTGGAAGTTTTAGCCGAAAACATGTGCCTCAGAAACGGATCAGACCCTGGCGTTTGTTGTCCTAATTTGGGACTCGAGAGAGAATTTCGGCTAAAATCAGGTATTTTACTAGTTTTCAAATTATTTCAACTTGGTTAATTCCAATTTTTTAGCTTCGATAAGAATACCCTCAGTCAGACACACCATAATGAATAAGAATTACCAAGATCAAAAGTTACTTAAGATTGCAATTGATTTAGCGGTCATTGAAGTCGACAAACAATTGAATGACGAAAAGAATATCATTAAAAAAGGTTTGAAATTTAAAATTGAAATTGAAAAAAAGTGTGCAAGGTGTATTTCTAAAATCAATTTATCTAGGTGGTTATCAGAAGAAGAACACAGGTGACAGTTTCCACCAGGGTTTCTTTGGCGGTCCCGATGAAGAGCGACGGAAATTCTCTTTAAATGGGAAATACATTTTGGAAACCTCTCGACAGTTGTGTCGCCTGTAAATCAATTTCCTTGTTTATTGATAAGTTATCAATGATAACCCTATCCTGACTTTTCCATAATTGAACTAGATTGAAAATCAAAGATAATGAGTGCGCGGAACAGATAAGTAGTTACAGTTTGAGATACACCTCATTGAGTGATAAGTGTCAAAAAGAACCGGATTGCGACCAAAACGCTAAATATAGGACTATTGACGGCAGTTGTAATAACTTGAAATACCCTCTTTGGGGACGGTATGAGGTCTACGCATACAATAATTATTTGATAGTTAACTGACTTTCAGTTCTTTGACGCGATTGTCACGACTCATACCCGCCGTATATTCCGATGGTATCGAAACCTTCAGGAAATCTGTTGACGGATCAGAATTACCTAATGTTAGGTATCTCTCGGCTACAGTGAGTCTCTCTCTCTCTCTCTCTCTCTCTCTCTTTCTCTCTCTCTCTCTCAAAAATTAATTTGAATTTTGCGTTAAGTTTTTGAATTCAATTGACAACAACGACGACAAAGAACTTTCTGTAATGTTTATGCAATGGGGACAGGTATGCATTTATTGACAATTCTATTTTTGAGGCCTTTCTCTCAGTTTTTAGATCACGACATTATTCTGAGTCTAAACACAAGAGGTATAACCCATTCATAAATTAAGAGATTTTTTTGTATTCATTTTTAATTGCATTTAAAGCTGACTCGGGTGAGGGCCTGTCCTGTTGTAGTAAAGGACCGGACGGACACTATATCAAACACTCGGCCTGTTCTCCGATATTAATCCCTCCCAACGATCCATTTTACGCAACATACAATAACACCTGCAACAATTTTGTCAGGAATGTTGCGGGACCTTCTTATTCGTGTAATCTTGGTAAGGAACCTTGCTGATTTTTTCAATAGCCCACTGAACCTTATTAAATAATGTGCAGGACCTCGAGCACAGGCCAACGCAGCCACGTCTTTCATAGACGGCTCTCATATATATGGAAGTGGCTCAAAGTCGATGAAAAACGTGCGCTCATATCGCGATGGTATAGATTTTGATAATTTTATAACCTTTTTGAATGACTTTTTATGAATGACCAAGGTAAACTAAACGTGGCTAAAATTAATGGCCAAGACTTTATGCCTTACGATACGAAAAATATTTCAGTGGTCTGTGCGGCACCGGCCGGAAAGCTCTGCACATTTACCGGTAAGTCTATTTAAATTATTTATCAATACCTTGGTAATAATACATGATTTAAACCTAGGTGATTTCAGATCCAATCAACAGTTTGGTCTCTTTGTTCTTCAGCTCGTATTTTTTAGGTGAGTCCTTCCAAATTAACCACCGTCTCCATTACCTTGCTCAATTAAATCAATGTTCATTCAATAGGGAACACAACCGCCTTTGTGATGAACTTAAGAAATTGAACCCAGGTTAATTTGTGTATTTGATCATGTTCAAAACTTATCAATCATTCGTTTGAAAGGCTGGGACGACGAGACACTATTCCAGGAAAGTCGACAAATAATCGGAGCATTAATTCAATGGATATCATATAATGAATTCTTGCCACTCGCTCTTGGTCTGCTAAAATGAACTTGATTAATTTCTAGTTACAAATGATAATGTTCTAGGTCGGAACGTGATGCACACCTTTGAACTGTGCCCGAGTCCTTGGAAGTACTCTTTTAACTATAACACCAATTTTAACCCGAGTCTGTTGAATGAGTTCGTTGCGGCCGCCTTTAGATGGCACTCCATGATCATGGTATTATTCTAAATTAAAGAGGAACTAGGTGATTGATTTTGTCGTTTCCTAGAGTTCATATCAAATGTTGACTCCGAGCGGAGATTATTCTAATTATTACAAACTGAGTGAGATATTCAACGATCCGACCCCTCTATACAGGAAAGACGCCGTCACTGAAATGCTCTACGGATTGATGGCATTCCCCTCTCAGATGTTTGACCCGAACTTCTCTCCTCAGGTCAACCAATCATATGATAAAATTGTCGGTAATATTGACTCTTCACTGTTCAGATCACTCAACACTTGTTCCCAACACCCGGTTCCCCGTATGGCAGTGACCTAGTTTCAATTAACCTCGCGAGGGGTAGGGATCACGGACTGCCCTCATACACGAAGTTTAGAGGTCTGTGCGGTTTACCTGAAATCAATAGTTTCTCAGATCTTCAGAAATACTTTCGGTTCGGTTCCGCAAAACTGTTTGAACAGAATTACAAAAGTGTTGACGACATCGACCTCTTTATGGGAGGAATGTTTGAAATACCACTACCCGAGGGTATTCTCGGACCAGTCTTTGCCTGTATTGTTGCCGAACAGTTCCGACGCTTGAAATGTGAGACCAAGTATTAATTGTTGAGGAAATAACCATGATAATTACTCTCTGTTTAGTGGGGGACCGGTTCTGGTTTGAGAACTACGGCTTTAAGCACTCATTCACTGAAGGTTTGGATTTTTGTATTAAAATTATGTTTTTTATTATTTATTTGTTTTGATGAACAGCACAACTAAATGAGATAAGGAGTGTCAGCCTCTCCTCAATTATCTGCGGAAACACCGACCTATCCTTTTACGTGAATATGGCTCTCATGAAACCCTCCAAAAAGTTGAGTCCAAACCCTTTTTGTTGAGAAGTTTTTTCAATTGAAATGTTTTTCATGTTTTAAGGAATCCGTTGATTGACTGCAAGAAAATACCTCAAATGAATCTGAAATATTGGAAGGCTTAGTTGCTTGATAACTTCATTTTTCTAGTTCATTTTTAATGTTAATCAAAATAAAATTAAAACCTTGTTTAATTGAATTTTAATTTTGTTTGTCTCTAGAAATCAAATGATTTTTATTTATTTAAATCGAAGTTATATTCGTATATTCCTATTGAATCAATGTATGTATGCTTGTTGTATGTGTGTGTGTTTGTGTGCAAGGTCGTTTCACTATTTTCATATAAAAATGTGTTTTTTATAGCTCTTAGTGTCGTATGAATGCAAACTGGGATTCGTTATCATAAGAGCCATAAAAATGAGTTTTATCTCACATTTTAATCATTGAATTCGCGGACAATAATTATTTTCTTCTCTCGAAACCCATAAAACCTGAGTAAATACCAACAGATAAGGGCTGAAAAACGCCTGAATCAAGAACTGGATGCAATATTTCCAATAAACATGGAAATATTTTTATTCAAAAGGAAGGGTGCGCAAGCTCATGAGAATTTAATTGTTGTTAAACATCTCTGAATTTGCCTTGATGAGTGTTTAATGAGTTTGATAATATTGTTTGAAAAAAATATGTCAACTTCCATTTGATAATTTTGCGTGGTTAATTTTTTGCCTGGATTATTAATTCGATTGACCTTGCTCATATCCTCGATTAATCATTTTTATTGCTTTTAGTTACCAATGATTTGAGAGATTTTTCTTAACAAAAAATTCAACACTTTGTATAAACATTTTAGGAAACGTTTTTCCGGCGCTCTCTCTGAGAGACAGTCAATAGTTTTGTTTGAATTCATTTCTGAAAATCGTAATTAAAATCCAGAGATTAGTTAACGACTTATATTTGGATTCTTTTCTAAGATATTATCATTAAATAAAGGGACGGAGTGTTTGATAACGGCATTAGACATAACAACACAACTGTTCTTCAATTCACTACAAAAATCACAAATTCATACAAAACTCAGATAAATAATTCACTCGAAAAATATTTTTGTTTGAATAACTCAATTGAAAAATAATGTCTTTGAAAATCGTTTTGATTGTGTCTTTGATTTTGAGTGTCTGTGCCTTTGGCTCAGGTAAGCACAAAATTAATTGCTGACCAAGCTCATTTTTGTTGAATAAATAAATAAAACTATCTTAGCTCAAGAGACAGCCTGCAAGGCCAACGAGGAGTTCAACTCGTGTGGTAGTGCCTGTCCCGAGACCTGTGACAATGTCCTGAAGCCTGACAGCAACCCTTCCATGTGTACGATGCAGTGCGTGAGCGGGTGTTTCTGTAGGTCAGGTATGGTTAGGAATAACCTCCGAAACAACGAATGCGTTCAGAGGGACGACTGCAGGAAGAGTTTGTTGAGAGACGGCGGCGACAACGGGTCTTACAGTCTGTTGTCCACCAAATTCTCATTCATTTCGATCGTGGCCTCAGTTTTGCTGTTCCTCTCGTTTTCCAGATTTTTTTAGAAACACTTTTATTTTAATCGACAATAATATTAATGTGTTTTTCTGTTTTCAATTTCAAAATATTTTACTCTCTATTCAAAGCTATCCATCAATTCTTGTGTTTGTTTTTGTTTTCAAATTAACGTTAATTTTATAATAATTATCACAAAAACTGATGTTTTCGCAGAATTTCTTCAATAAATAAATAGATATTTTTGTTTAATGAGCATGCTGCTTTATTTTATAATAGGTTTCGTCTCAAGTGATTTTGGTTTCAAAATGAGTCGGTTATTAGATTTTGTTTTGAAAATATTAGAATTTCAGATTACCCTTATCGTTTTATTATGTGCCATAATAAATTGGTGAATAATTTTTTGTATCTTTTTCATTAGTCATTAGACATTTTATAAATTATTTTGATATGAATAATGAAATAAATTGAGTAATAAAATTATAGTTTATTGTTGGTGACCAAGATCTTTGTTTGGGCATGGTGAAGTTTTTATTAAATTCAACAAAAATTATTAAAATTAAAAATATTTTTTAAAATTTAGTTTATAATTGTATTTTGTGTATTAAAAGTAACTTGGTGATCTTCAACCATGACTAATAAAATATGACTCTCCACTAAATTTATACTCTAATCAAAAACTCAATAAAATTGATACTTATTTATTGCTAGGATAAATTATTTCAACTTATATTGCATTCAAAATTATGTAAGTAATTCAAATATTGTATTATGAATAAGCAAGTTGGCTAGTGGCAATATTGATTGAAGAGTTCAATGATGAATTTCAAAGGTAATAATTTAATTTAATTCAATTTTTGTAAAAATTATTCACATTTTCTGATAAATCTATATTTAAAGTGAAGTCATTTGTGGTGTGCCTTCTGTTGACTCTATTTAACGAAACCAAAGGTCAAGACTATGAATACAAATGCAAAGTATTGTCTGAAAGGAATCAGACGTTATGTGACGCCAAACAACAAGATTTCAATTTGAGATTAGAGTTTCAAAATTTGAGCAAAGCCCTAGATGACTCACAAAAAGTAATGAAGCTCTTGGAGATTCGCGATTCAGACCTGGATCAGTTGCCCGAGAATGCATTTGAGGACTTGGCCTTCGAGTCAATCAAGATATTTGACGCAAAGCATTTCACCAAGATTCAAACGAATGCGTTTAGCGAACTTATATCAACACATTTGACCCAGTTCACAATTGAAAATCCCTCGAACCTATCTAATAGTCCACCGGATTATGATTTATACAAAGCATTGAATTCTTTGCGAAATTTGGCTGACCTTCAGATATCACTAAAGGAGTTGGAGTTTCACGAAATACCTGATAATGCCTTCGATAAGACTCAGAATAATCTGAAATATTTGTTGTTTAAGTCAAAGCCTTTCAGTGAAAGCACAGGGTATGCGATATCAAGGATAGGAAGCAAATCATTCAGTGGTTTATCAAATTTAAGTTCAATCTCTTTCCGTCACATTTATATCCAAAATATAAGTTCCGATGCCTTCAGACTTGACACCAGTTCTGACGAAAAACTTACCATCAATTTAGAGGAATGTACTCTATTTGATGAGTTCATAGAGAATGATAGTTTCATCGGTGCTAATAGACCTGTTACAATTAATCTTGGTAAGTTTAACTCTGGGTAAAATGTGTTTTATAACAATTGGTTTTTCCATTGAATAGCTATGAATATAATTGAATACATCAGAGAAGAAAAGTTTGGAAAGTTTTTGAACGAAAACAAAGGAAATAGACTTTTGTTTTATGGAAGTGGTTTGCATTGCGAAGACATTAACCCTTTTATATGGCTTTTGAAGGATAAAGAGAAGTATCGGAACCAAATTCTGGGCGCTGTCTGTCATAGTAAGCAACCGCTATGGGATCAGACTTTCTATAAATACAAATGTAGTTTTTTGAGAGATTTAAACAAAACTCTATGCGATGGTCAGAATGATGGACAGCCTTTCGATATTGTGAAAGAATTTACCAGGCTCAGCAATGTTCTTGCTCAAAATGAGAAAAATATGGAGTTATTAGAGATATACAACACTTCGTTGGAAGTACTCCCGGAAAATGTTTTCAAAGACTTGACTTTTGAGTCAATTATGATATTCGGAGCGAAAAACCTATCATTGATTCACAGGAATGCCTTCAGTGAGGAGTTGGCATTCAATCTGATCAATACGTTTATGATTGAGGGGCCGACAAACCTGGAGAACAGTCCTCCAAACTATAATTTTTTCGAAGCCATGAATTCATTGAAAAACGTCGACACTATTCAGATATCACTCAAACCGTCTTCTGTCCAACAAATACCCAGTTATGCATTGAATAAGACCATGTTCAATTTGAGACAACTTCTATTTAATGCCACACCAATAAGTGGCGACAATTTTTATACTATTTCCAGAATCGAAAGCAACAGTTTCAGTGGTTTATCAAAAGTCAGATTTATTTCCTTCCGACACATTTTGATTGAAAACATTGTTTCAAAAGCTTTTGAAATCTATGAGACCTCTGAGGAGAGGCTGACCATTGATTTGGAAGACTGCTCTCTAAATGACCATGCTATAATTGATCATAGTTTCACTGGCGCAAAAAGACCTGTCACAATTCATCTAGGTAAGTAGTTGATTAAAGATTTTACATAAAATTGATTATTTTAAAATTATCTAGATCAAAACAAATTTGAGCTAATCAGGGAAGAAAAGTTCAAAATGTTTTTGGATGAAAACATTGAGAATAGTCTATCGTTTTTTGGTAACAAATTGAACTGCGATAGTGTCGACCCCTTTCTCTGGCTTTTGTATGATTCAAAGTACAAGAATCAAGTGACTGATGCCTATTGTCAAGATGGAAGTCCTATTTGGGACCTGGATATAAGTCCAATACCAAGCACAGTCAACACAATCAGCACTACGATAATGACAAACACAACAGAGACTGAAATGACTACAATGGCAACGGAAGATCCTGGTGATTCCTCTGCTTTTGATACTAAGCCTGGTTCATTTGTTCTGATTGTCATATTATGTTTTTCGGTTAAGTATTTTTTTAATAAAATGATTTAACAAGATGAACTATTTGCAATTGATTAAATTAATCTTGGCGATAATTATTGAGTAAAAATATGATGAGAATTGAACTAAAATTGAATGACTAGTTGTGTTTGATTTTTATCATTTTATTTGCGACACAAATCAGTAAAAGGAATGCTTTTATCAATTTTTATAATACTATTAATTCACTCAAAAAGGATGAGTGAAAATAGATTTGAATATTTGATTAGAAATTAGATAGTGACCAGGATCAATATTTTGGCAAAAAAAAGAATGATATTTGAGAGAAAAAATTCTTGATTTTGTGATTTTTATTTTATAAATTTTCATCTTTATACTGATTGGACAATTTTTTCGAAAAAGCAGTATTGTTTTTGAATAATATCTAAATGAGCTTGGTAACCATCTTGGCAATGTCAAATAAAATGCAGACACTAAATTATAGCACAATTATAGTACTAATAAAACTTGAAAATATCACATCAAAGGTGTATTGTGCCCTCAATTGTGTTATGTTTTTCCGTTAAATATTTTTTAATAAAATAATTTAGCAAGATAAACTATTTGCAATTGATTAAAAAGATCTTGTCGATAATTATTGAATAAAAAGATGAAGAGAATTGAAATAAAATTGAATGACTAGTTGTGTTTGATTTTTATCATTTTATTTGTGGCATAAATCAGTAAAAGGAATGCTTTTATCAATTTTTATAATAATATTATTAATTGACTCATAAAGTGGTGACTCAAATAGGATGAGAGAAAATAGATTATTGATAGTGACCAGGATCAATATTTTGGCAAAAAAAGAATGATTGAGCAATGATATTTGAGAGAAAAAATTCTTGATTTTGTGATTTTTATTTTATAAATTTTCATCTTTATATTGATTGGATAATTTTTTTCGAAAAAAGCAGTATTGTGTTTGAATAATATGTAAATGAGCTTGGTAATCATCTTGGCAACGTACAATAAAATGGAGACAAATTTCTTTGCACTAAATTATAGCACAATTATAGTACTAATAAAAGTTGAAAATTTCACATCAAAGATTTATACCTTGTGCCCTCAATTGTATTAGATCATTAAATTGAACATGTTCATAGGTGACACATGCAAACCAAAATGAATTATCGAGGTAATTTTTTTGAATTTGATGTTTTTTTGTTTAAATTTAATGTTTTTAATTGATAATCTAAAATGTAGCAAGTTCAATTGTGGTGTGCCTTCTATGGA
>JAQIXV010001223.1:0-10052 GCA_034700625.1 Tectocepheus velatus
GAGAGTGAGAGAGTGAGAGAGTGAGAGAGTGAGAGAGTGAGAGAGTGAGAGAGTGAGAGAGTGAGAGAGTGAGAGAGTGAGAGAGAGAGAGAGTTTGGATTGTAATTAATACAACAGATAATATTAATAAATTATGATAATAGTTTGATATCTATTGACTTTTGTATTTGAATTTTCTTCAAAAATATTATATTATAAATAAGCACAAATAAATAGATAATTCTATTTTCCTCTAAGAGTTCTATGATTACATTTTGATAAGTTTACTAAAATAATATTTAAGTGAAAAATGAATTTTGAGTATATATTTATCTTTTGTTAACCTCTTCCTCTCAATTGTAATATTTTGAAGGATTTTCTTTCAATTTGATTGACAAAAGAAGTTTGACTTTTGTCTTGACTTCGAGTTTTCATCAAATTGAGTGTTATTTTACTCTTTTCAATATTATTGTAATTATTATTATTTCTATTTTTTTGCATAAAATCAAATTTCAATATAACTTTTGAGTGAAACAGTTTGTCATTTGAATTTGAATGACATGAAAACCTGCTTGTTAGCATTTGTCATTTTCTAATTGAATATTTTTCATGCCATTTTACTGAATATTACTGAATATGTTATTCAAATGAAAACTATCGAATTAAAATTGTGCTAGTTTCCTTGAATTGATATTCGGTCAGAAGTATCAAATCCTTATCAAAAGATCAGATGAGTTGAGAAAAACTCGAATTTTAGAGATCATCGAAATTAGTTAAACGGGTTTTTCATTCATTATTATTATCACCTAATTATACATCGATTCACATTTAATAAATTGCAAGATCACCTCATTTGATATTTGAAAATTGATTTTGGTTGATATTTTAACAAAGTATTACTTTATTTATTGTTTTGATGTTGCGATCAGTGATTTAAATTGAAGTTTTGAAATGAACTAAAATTTTTCAAGTTTTTGATTAACATCGAGTGACGTAACTTTACTTCCATAAGAGGCTTACAAATCAAACAATTCTTTATTATTTGGATTTTGTTTTTATTTGTTTTATTTATTTATTAGTTGTAATGAGTTCTCATTTAACTCAAACTCTTTTATATTATTTTTTATATTCACTCATTTGATAGAAATGTTTTGAATCGCACATCATGTCAAAATGAAAATAAATTTATCCATGTTAAATTTTATTATTTTGTTGTTTTACTTGAAGAAAAGTGATTCCATCCAAAAGTTAGCTACCAACTGGAGAGAAAATGGTAGCTTTAAAAATTCTCATCTTTTATTTGATATGATAAATGAAGAATTAGAAGAAAATTTTCAAAATAAATCATCTAAATTAGACCAATCGATAAGTGCTAAGAACAATAATTTGCAAACATTTGAAGAAAGTGATGATCAAATTGATGATCAAATTGATGATATCGATAGTGACTTCAATGGTAATCAAAATTACGATCAATTTTTGGATCGATTATTCGATATCTCTTCTGATAATCGTTTAAATGTTTTTTCAAACAAAAGTTTGTCAACAGATTTAAAACTAAAATATTTATACGAAAAAGTGTTGTCATTATTCACATTATTGAATAGTGAGCACAATTTTAGATCATTTGAATCAAAGCTTTTGCAAAGAATTTTTGAGTTCATATATGAAAGTGATTTGACTGAACAATGTTTGGCCGCTCTCATCACAACTGGAAGAGCCCTCAAAGATAACAAATTTTGGTCAATAAAGTGTTAGTTACTTAATTTTTAATGATCCTGCTATTTTACTAATAATTTATAATGTATTTGTGTTAAGCAGTTTTTGATTCTTATGCAAGAATTCCATCAGGGTTAACTCAAGGAATATTCAGTGATTTTGGTCAATACGAACAATGTCTTGATGTGAAGAGTGAAGATCAAATCGAAAGCAATACATTTGAAGGAAAATATTGCTTGCTCAAACCATATTTGCCGCTAACTTTTTTCGAGTCTTTGGTATTTGATTCTCGTGTGAACCAAACAAACCAATCAAATATGAACTCAAGCGATGAAATGTTTGAATTAAAAAAAGTCATATCAAGTAATTCAAATAAAATCAAAATGATCTTGGCTTTTAGTGGAGGCTCAGACAAAAACCACTTGGAATTATTTCGATTTGGTTTTTGTATTCCCTCTAAATGTTCTGCCATTGAAATTGAAGGCATTCTCAACAAATGTGAATTAATCTAATCTAGCTCCTATTGATGAATTGATGAACTATTTTTTGATTTTAGTCTTTAGATCAAAAATAGGTATACCTCTCAATGTTGGACCAAATTGTGATATGAAAAACCAATTGAATGATGAAAAATCTTTTCATTTTAATATTGCTAAGTAATATATATTGAAACTTATTTTAAAAGATTGTACTAGTTATTATGTATGTCAGTAATTATATTATATTTGACTTTTCAGATGGATTTCGATTTTTGTTTTGGTATTAATTATAATGAGTTCTTTAATTGGTTTCTATGAGAAATATTTGATAAAAAGTCAAAAGACTAACAAAACTATTAAATATTTGATGACATTCTCAGCGATAGAAAACACAAAATTACTTTTCGTCCGAAATGTTGGACTCAATTGTAGCGCAGATTCAATACTTTTGGCGTATGTTTTATGGACTTTCATCGCACGGTCATACCTCTCTCCACTTTACATAAGAGCTATTGGCTTGAAAAATGTGTTCAATACGATACCCAATCACATTGCTTTAGATCCTGGTTACTTTTGGATTAGAAGTCCATTTCCAAACGAGACACTTTTATTAACTAGGTAGTATCAGAGAAACTAATTAAGCTAAAATTTCTCTCAACATTTCAGTTCATTCATAATTTCATTCAATTATTTTGGTTTTTCGAGAGTCACACATAATTTGGTCAATTATTTTGGATATTGTCTTCTCAGATGGATTAGACTCAGCAGAAGAATCATTGGACCCATTCTTATCTCGTATTTATTGACCGAAATGGGAAGGGGTCCGCTTTGGACTCAATTAAAGCCTTTATTTAGAAATGGATGCGAAAAGACTTTCATTGAATCGATTTTATTGTTTAATAACTATTTCAGTGATTTCGACGAATTGGTTGGTATTATATATTTGTGAATAATATTTGTAATCAAATCTACAATTTCAGTGCAATTCTTCATATTTGTCACCAGTTTTTCAGATTCAATTGATTGCCCCCTTATTTCTTATAGTAATTAGAAGGAATTCCTTTTGGGGAATCATTTTATTACTAAATTTGACACTCTTTGGGATGTTTGCCGCCGTTTCTCCAAAACTATTTTATAATATAAAGATATTTCCGTTTGAAATATGTTCGATGATGTCGACCACAGAAGTGAAACAATCGATAATTCGTTTCACGCAATATACTGATCAGTATATCAGTTCACTTGCAATGGGATTGTTGCTTGGTTATTTAGTTAGGAACATTAATTATGACAAACTATCCAAAACAATTCAATTTGTTTTATGGATTGTTTGCCCGACTCTCAGCATCACTGCACTCTTTTGGGGAGAGTTTACATTTCAATTGAATCAAATTTGTTCAAATAATCAATTTTTGGTTATGTTATGCTATTGTTTGGGAAAAATTATGTGGAATATTGGCATCGGGTGGATAATCTTTGTATGTGGCTCCAAAAATAATGGTAAACTAAATTAGTTGAATTAGTTTTATTGAAAATTTATCACTTTATTATTAAAGCTTTTTTAAATAATTTAATGGAATGGAAAATATTGAGACCTCTCTACCGGATGTCACCAACAATTCTGGTATTGCATTCACTTGTCATTAATTACAGAATATTCACACGAAATGAAATTTATGTAATGACTCACTCCTTAACTGTAATTATAATTTTAAATTTTAATCATTTTATATAACTTTTGTTTTTTATCAATTAAGTGCGAAACCATTTTTATTGACTTTATGTCAACAATTGGATTGTCTTATGTTTTACACCTTATGGTTGAACAGCCAATTAATAATATAATTGAACTGACAATAAAACCTAAACTGCATGGAAAATATGAAGAGAGAGAGGAACAAACGTGCATGGTCACCGGACAGAAGGAAAGGTGTGTTTTGAAATATGTTTTCCATAAAGATTCGAATTTTCAGAACTTTTGATTTAATTTATATAATTATAGACAAGAAATACATAAAAATAATATTATACCAAACATATTATAATATGATAATGCGTTTGAAATTGAATTATTTTGACATTATGTTTTTAATTGAAGCAAAACAATTTATTGTAAAAATGAATTTGTGTTTAAAATATTGAAATAATGTACCTGTTGAAACAATTTTAATGAAATGTTTAATTTAACAAAACATGAAACGGAAAAACACTTTGAAAAACAATATTTTTACGGATTTAACTTTTGACACAATAATTGTTATCATTGTTTTCAATGAATATTTTATTGATTAATATTGAATTAATTTATAATAGTATTTGATTGATTGAATTGGATAAATAAGTTGAATCGTTGTTAAATTTGACGAAAATAAATAATAATAATATATTTTTGTTAAATAAATAAGTTTTGAGAAAATGACAAAAACTATTTATTACTAAAATATTTATTAAGTAATCGATTTAAACGAATCCTTTTAATTCGATCCGGGTTAAAGTTGTTTTCGTCAAACTTTCTCTTATATCTCAAACCGTCAGAAGTCTTGAAACAATTGTCGACAAAAAATTCCAATTCCTTTATATCTTCTCTCGTTTGAATGATAGGGTATCCGTCAGCGTCTAATCAAAAGAGAGTGAATTATAACTTAAAATAAATTTAAGAAAAGATTTAAATGAAATGAATTTGAAATGAAATGTTAATAATGTTTAAAACTTACTTGCTATTTTGCGCATCAGAGGATGACTGTCGCAATAAGCACTGTCTCCAGTTATAGAAGGGATAGCCATTAAGACTAGTTTTGTTATGAAAAGAAGAGACAAATACATGATATGAGTCAAATTATTTAACTTTTATTGATCAAGTAGAGTTTTGAAAATGAGTTTCCAAGAATTTTGAATTCCTTTAAATAGTGACCAAAATAATGATAATAATAATAATAACGAATTGCAATTAATTTGCGGCAAAATATTATGTTAATTTTTGAATTTCTAATTAATGTTTAATCAAATTTGATGAATTGGTTCTCTTGGGGTTAACTCATTTGGTATTAAAAGCATTTATTTATTCAAATTAGTATTTATTTGAATTGATATTAATTTTGTTTGATATTAAATATTTTGAAAAAATTATTGAAATGAAATAATCGAAATGAATGTAAAATATTAATAATATATGATTTAATGATAATCTGTTGGCTCTGTCGGTCGTTTTGTTTCATAGTCTTCGATGAGTTGTTTGTGATGTCCTCCAAAATCAATGGATTGTTTGCCAGAATCCAGAGCTAAAAACGGACCAAATTGTTGATTGAATCTCAAATATTGCGTTGAATGTCTTCTGTGGTGATCAGATTCTTGGTCTTTACTTTTGATGTTATAATATTGCGGGACTTTTAATGTGAGAGGACTTTCAGTTTGGTATATCCCTGATTCTATTTTGATGAAAATTTTCTCGTTTTTATATCTGTTTTGGTCATTATATTTGGAATATATTTGAGGCCTAATAACAAAAGGGGGTGATATACAAGCATCATGGTTAATTATTATATGATTTTTTGTTGAACACAATATTTTTGCTGTTTTTGGTTTTGTTTGAACTGATTTTCGATTCAACTCTTCGTTTGTTTTAAAATTAGATTTAAAACCATTGAATCCATTGAAAGGTAAAATAGATTTGTGAGGATTTCTTATTTGATTTTTCCTCAATAAAAAACTCCTAAATTCAAAGGGAAGGGATGAGAGTTGGGCTAACTTTTGGTCTGTTTGTGTTGTCGGGGATATTGTTTGACCAGAAGAGGGACCATAAGAAGGACTATAAGAGGGCCGACGAAATATCATACGTTTGAGAACAGATTTGTTCGTCATTTGTTTAGCTATTGAATTGGATTTAATGTTATTACTTCCAATAATCGTATCTATATTTGAGCTTGATCCAATATCTGATTGTGAATATCCCTAAAAAATAAAATAATTTTTAAAATTAAAATATAGAAGAGAATAATATTTGAAAATCCGATAATTTTGATGCAATTTCAAGTTTATGGTCAGTAATTGAGAAAATAGTTGTATTATAATAATTAAAATCTGTTTGAACTTACATTTTCAATTGAATTATCAAGATGACCTTGAATCTTTTGTTTTTCTGTATCGACACTTATATAAATCAAAAATATAACTGAAATGAAAAGAATTAGTCGTATAATACATTTGTGTAGAATTGAGTTATAACTTATAACTGTTTAATGTTTGAAAATATTTAGGAGATTGAGAGGAATGATTCAATAGATTAATAATAGACTTACGAATTACAACAAATGTTATGACTAAAACAAATACACATTTATTTAAATTAAATGACATTTGAAATTGTATTGATGTAATGATTTAAATAATTTAAATTTAAACTATTTTATCAAACAATTGAATGATTCGAAATAAAATGATAACTAAAAGAGAGAAATATTTTAGTTTAAAATAAATAAATATTTTAATTAAAGGAAATCTTTACAAATATTTTAAGTTTTGCCAAAGACTTACAATGAGTGCCAATGAGTGCCAATATTTGAAGTAATTCTGCTTTTGGTTTGAGGTAAAGCCAAAGTAGATTACATTACAGTCATTACAGTTATTAATATTTTATTGATTTTTTACCTTTCGATTACTCAATGAAATTGTTGATAGGATTTAATGGTCAATGATTTTAGTGAACTTGATCTTTTATTTGATTTCAATAGATATTATATTGATTCATTGAATAAAGGATACAAAGAGTTTATTGACAATAGTTTATTGAAAAGCTTGAATGGTTCTTTGAATTAATTAAACATTGAAGACAAGACTTAACATAAGCCATATGTCAAACAATTTTAGTGACAATTAAAAGATATTTATCGATAAAATTGGGCTGAAATTGGGTCAGACATTAAGTGGTTAAACAGAATTAGGTTTATGTTTATTATTGGATGAAAAGAGTTGGTTGAGGTCTTCGATTGATTGTCTGGAAGTGTGGCTCAATTTGATGATATCGAGTATTTCCTGTGGAATATGTTGTAGTTTAGGGTTTTTCCACATCGACTTGAAAATGATGGCCAGTTTGTTGTGGTAGCCGTGATCTGGACGACCAAATCTTATGGGCATTCTTAAGCACTGATCGCAATATTCTCGCCTCGAATTGATTTTCGACTGCGAATCACATTCAAGAAGACACGACTCATCCATATCCTGACTAAAAACTTTTGCACAACTTTGAATCAGAAATAATAGCAAGATTATTTTCAGAGACATTCTTTAATGTTTAGTTAAAGCAATAGATCTGGAATCTGTAATTTTTAGTTTAGATTTGCAAGATTATATTCTATTTGTGAAATGACAATTGAATCGAGTCATACATAATCAGTGGATATCTATTTTTGGTGCAATAAAAACATTTTCACTCTTTTTACGGAATAACTGAACTCTGGGCGTATTGTCGACATTTGTCGCACAAGTGATACTTTTTTTTGAAAGAAAATCTAATTAAAATAAACTATTGATAATACTTAAGGGCTATTAATAATAGTTTTTCTAATTGTTTTTCTAATAGAAATTAAAGTTATAATAACAATAATAGAATACTTTTACTGTTTAACTATTGAGAACCTATCCTTATGTCAGACAAACGACAATATTATTAATAATTTATTACACGAAAGATGAAAATAAATGCAATTTAAAAACTTATTGCATAAGTTTGGAAATTAGAGCAGTGCTGCGCTAATACTGTGACAAACTTTATTGAAATAACAAAAATATAATTATTTGAAATTAATTTTTTCCGCCCGAAGACAAACTGATAATTGAAACAAAGTTTAATAGTATATAAAATGTATAGAAAATTATTCAAATCATTTCGATCTCTTAAAAACTTCCGCTTATTTTGTGGTTAAAAAGTTTTGTTTGAAAAATAAAGAGTTGGGTCATACAGTCAACCAGTGAATGATCACCCAGATCACCCAGATCACCCAGTTTGGGTATCTTCAAATCAATCCAATTCTACCAATTTATTGCTAATGATTGACGATTGACCGCAAAATTATATATTATATATTCCAAATGATTAGTAAATAATGAGTCAAATTTTGCGAATAATAATAATATAATTGTTTTTTTCAGACAATTTCAATCATTTTCTAAACTTTGAAATTATGCTAAAAGTTTACCTAAAAATTATAATAAATGTATCATGATAATACATATATCTTCTACTTTGGTATAAAATACAAGATGTACAAGAAGACTCGGAATAGCACTTATTTAATAGTTTAATATATGTTTTGATAATATACTATAATTTGAATGAGTATTTGAAAATTTATTTGACTTTTTTCATAGAAATTATGTTATAATGACTATCAATAAATCAAAAGAATTTTATTTGATTTTTGACGAAATTTTGAGAAAAAACAAAATAAATTGTTTCAGGTGTAATCAAGTTATGAAAGTTTAGCTTAAAACATTTTTCAACAAAATAAAGAACTGACTTTTAATTAAATAAATAATATTTGTTACAAATAGTTTTTGGGCTAAAAATTACATGAGTTATATGAGTGTTATAGGAGTGTATGAGTCTGTCATGTAATGAGTGTTTCATAATATGTCATATTATATGAAAGTCTCAATGATTTGAATATTTTCTGCTATCTATAGATCTCTAACACATTTAAGTTTGAAATTAAAAATTTTAACTTTTTTTGAAGAAAACAAAAATAAATGAATTAATTGAGTTTACTCAGATCAGATTAAAGGCAAGGTGGAGAAGACCAATAAAGTAGGATAACTTGGGCTCAACTTTTCCAATAAACATCACCTCTTTTTTGAATCATATAAAAGTGAAAGCATTTGATTTGAGTCATTCAGTTGTCTATCGATCGTAGTATTTCATTAATTACTGGAAACATTAATTACTCAACTTAATACAAAATGATCAAGGTGATAATTAGAATTAAATGTGAAATCAATTGAAATATAGTATACATGTATTATAGGCTTTGATTGTATTATCATTGGCTCTGATGACGAGCGCTAACCTCATATATCAACGAAACGGTTATGGCTCTGATGACGGCTCATCATCATCGAGAGGATATTCAAACGATGATTATTCACAACCAATTCCTTACTCATTCGGATATGATGTGAAAGACGATAAAGGTAAGTTGAATTTAATCAATTAGAAAATTATATGAATTAAATGTTTTTCTCACTTAAGAAGGATTGGAATTGACCCGAAAGGAAACCGGTGACGGACACGGATCGGTCAAAGGATCCTACAGTTACCGAGATAATCATGGAATCGAGAGAAGAGTTGAATATATTGCAGACAAGGGAGGCTTCAGGGCAGTTGTCAAGACCAACGAACCCGGCACAGGTGAGTACAGGGCAGTAGTCATATAAATTAAAAAAATGAAATAACAAAAAAATGAAATAAAATACTGATTTTCTCTGCTTTTTCAGCCCCGAGTAGACCCGCAGATGTGGAGATGTTGGCCGACCCTATCATCGTTGAGAGCAGAAGCCTTAGACTCGACAACAATAAATTAGGAGGACTGGGAGGACTCTGGTGAACAAATATTAAATTAGATTAAATTATTTAAATTACCTAAATATGAGTCGAATTGTATTTTAAATGTCTTGAAATTAATTAATTTGAATCTTTCTTTAAATGGATAAAATGTTATTTTATATTTGATCTTTCAACTTCATATCAATAAAGTTATCCAGCACATCCTCAAAAGTTTTTGATCATTCAAAATATATTCTATTAAACTAAGCAACGGCACTCATGGTGTATTCTGGTGTTTTGAGAGGTGGGTTGAGCCAAGGTATTGATTTGCAAGAATTTGA
>JAQIXV010001224.1:0-10050 GCA_034700625.1 Tectocepheus velatus
AAAAATCTGAGAAATATGATCAATGTCTTGAATGTTGTACTCCTAGTTATGACAAACTGTGTGCCACACGAGAACCCAATCAGACACTCCTTATGACCGCATCTTTCGATAGCATTCATTAGTTTTAGTTTAAGCCTCGAATCGATTAATGAGTTTTGATTTGAATAAAAATTATTCAAATTTTTGTAAAATATATTGAATTCGCGATTCACTGAAGCCGTGAATATATTGAATACCAGGTTAACCAAAATCGTGGAAACCAAGAGCAAACACCCGCCTATTCTTAATAAAAAGAAATTATTTTCTGATAGAACAAGGTTGATTAATATTAAATTGATCAAGCTTAATATATAATGAATTGAAATGTGGTAGTTTCCCCAAAAATTATTGTATAACTTGATATCCAAACAAATTGTGTCGAATTTTTTGATAAATTTTTTGATTATTATTAACTTAAGAAATAGTTTTCTATTTGAAAATCGTATTAAAATATTGTTGAGCATGGTGATTCGCAATTTACAATTGAAGCAAACAATGAAATAATAGTAAAAACTGAAGAAAAAATTTGAAACAAAACTTAAGCCAATAATTAAATACATTAACACAGAAGACAACCAGATGTGGACTAATTGCAAGTTTAAATTCAATAAAACAACCACGGGTAGAACAACAATGACCAACACGTTTGTGGACAAGAACTGTTTTCTTACGAATAAATCCATTTTCACAATACTTTTGGTGAACTTTTCAATGGATTTGTTGTCATTTAAACCAATTCTATGAAAATGTTTGCATTCGTTGAGAACTTCAATGATTTCAAACCATTTGTAATGAAAAGTATTGCTATTATTCAGGAGTAATGTTAAGGCAATTGAATTTAAAGTTACTAGAGTTGTGAAAAATCGGTGTAAATCAGGGTTTTTGTCAATGAAAACAAATATGTCCAGGTCATTTGCAAGCCAATAGAGAGGAGCTTGATGATATCCAAGATATAGAATCACTTGGAAGTAGATAAACATTAATTGAATGAACAAAATTGAAAAATATTTGAATTTTTGAATTAATCTTTTTCGTTTGCCAAAATTCAAATTGATCTTGTCCAATCTGTAAAGTAACCACTTGTTTTGCAAGGGGCATTTAATATTTAACTTGCACAAATTATTTTCCATATCTATAAACTGTCTTGGTAAGTTTCAAGTGCAATCAATATTTGTTTTCCATATAAAATAATTTTATGTATTTATTGGCCTTGTTAAATATATATTTTTAATCTAAATAATAATTATTGCAAAAGACTATTTGCAAGTTAATTATGTAAATCACGAAAATTCATACAATTTTAATAAAGTTATAGCAAAATAAGTAAACAAATAAATCGATAGTAAAGTCTATGTTTTTTCTATACCAAGCTTACAATTTTCCATTAAAACATTAAATTTGTAGAAAAACAAAACCTGGATAATATTCTCATCTATTATTTAGACCTGTCTCAATTGAAATCCAGGGGCAATCCATAGGAAGCGCTAAAAGCCTAACAAATAAAGTAATCATTTTTTCATTGAAAATAACAAAACGTTTTCAACATATTCTCGGATATAATAAATATTAACAATAATTGTGTTTTTCCAAGAATATAAAACCCAGAAAATAATTAATCATTACTCACATCACGAATAAATTGAACGGGAATTACCTTGGTTGGCCAATAATCATCCAGGAAATATCTAATTAATAAAAAGACTAATTGTTTTCAATCATAAATATTAAGAAATATTTTTCAATTATAATACAAAAAGTTGTTTCAATCAAATAATAAGTTGTCGTTAATTACTAGACAACTGTTAAACTGTTGGGAAACGCCTCTTATCTAATGTCTGAGCCTTTCGCTCAGCATATCTGTTGATCAAAGCCTGAAAAACCTGTACTCATGCCTCAGATTCTTTGAGAGCACAGGTATGACAGGACTGTGCCCTAGAAATGAGAAATTATATAATTTCTAAGCGAAAGGTGTTCTCAATATGAGTCTCAAAACACTACTACTCTCTAATGATATTCAGGAAAAATCATGTTTTAAACCCATAAATGTCATGAACTTTCTCCTAGATTATTGCATACCTGTGCTCTGGTAATCTGTGAGTCTGTGCGCAAAAGTAGGAATACCTCAAAAGAAATAATTGAATTTAATTTTCAGAGCGAAAGGAAAGTCCAGAAAAATCTTTCCCTCAAATTAAGTCTCAAATCGAGTGTAAAAAATACTGTACCGACTCCTCAGCTCTACCTCTCCTTCAAGGACTGGTAGTCTTTAATTGATTTGAATTTTTATCTTATTTTTTGAATTGAATTTTTAACTGACGTTTACTGTCATCGAAAGGGGAGCCCACAGACTGTCAGTCCATCAAAAAAGTGATATTTCAGTTCAAAATCTGTTTTTGAAAAATTGTTTTTTTGAAATCAATTCGTGTTTTCAATGAAAAAAAATTGAGTGAAAGTCAAACTTCTAATGGAATTTCAAACATATTTATCAAGTTTATTGTGAAACTGACCCAGGCTCAAATATGAGAAGGATATTCGGCAGTTCGGGCAACCTGAACATAACACCAATTGACCATGGTCAGCCCACATTTATCACCGACAACAAGAACTTCAGTGATATAGACATAAATGACTTTAATTTTTCCTCGAAATTTGACGACACATCAGACGACTGTCCCCTCGCCGTCGAAGTCAATGATCTGAACTTTTGTTACAGCAAGGACGTTCCCATCTTGAACAATGTTAACTTGCAAATTCCAGAAGGTAAGCAATTAAAATTTATTTTCCTAGTGAGTTTTTTAACCTAGCTGAAATCTTATCTATGTAAATTTGTAATTTTATCAACGTAAATATTTGACCAAGTTTTCTTATCAACCACATTAATGTTAATGATGAGGAAAAAACTGATCTTTCAAATGTAAAAACGCTTTAACCTACTTATGAGTCAACTTATTGTTAGATAAGATTTTTTTCCTATTAATTAAAATCAAGATTTCAATGAATGGGTGAAAAAAAGAAAAATTCAAAATTTCAAGCTTTAAATTAATAGTAAACATAATCGATATGTCCCTGAATATAATTGTTATTAATAACAAGCAATAAAAACCAGGGTCATTATAATTTAAATTATTGATACGTGATTTGCATTGAAAAATATTTCACATTTCAATAACTTGTTTATCTATTTTTCAATGAAAAACACCTTTTTTTCATTGGATTTCAGCCACAAAATCAAAATATCAAATAAAAAGATAATTTTCTGAATTTTTTCTGTACTTTAGGCAAAATTTTCGCACTTCTGGGTCCCAACGGCTGCGGGAAGACCACACTCTTGCGTCTGGTGTTGGGTCGACTCAAATACAAGAATGGGTTCATTAGGGTGTTCGGGGAAGAGCCGGGCAGTACCAAGAGTGACATACCGGGCCCTGGTGTCGGCTATATGCCCCAGGAGATTGCCCTGTTCAACGAGTTCACAATTAAGGAGAGTCTGACCTATTATGGGATGATCTATCACATGGACCCCAAGGAGATTGAGGACAGGGTCAAGGAGTTGATCCAATTGTTGAATTTGCCGGAAAAGGCCCGACCCGTGAGCCAACTGAGCGGTGGTCAGCAGAGGCTGACCTCAATAGCCGTAACGATGATTCATAGGCCAAAACTGCTTATATTGGATGAGCCGACAGTGGGGGTCGACTCACTGCTCAGGTGTCGAATTTGGAAGTACTTGGAGAACCTGTGCCGCAATTATGGTAATTATTTAATTTGATCATGCAAAAATTCAGCAATGATTTCAACTAATCCATAGATTTATTTAATAAGTTTTATTTTTTAGCTAGAAAATATTATTTGATAGAATAATTTACAGCTTGTAGAAAATAATTAGCTGAAAATTGAGTAGTATATTTTCCTTGAAAATTAAATTCATATTTAACTTGACTAAATAATGACCAGTATTTTATTTTTACTTGATTATTATAAATCGTGCCAATTGACCATGAAAAATGAGTGTTAGAAAAAATTCAATTGAAAAGTGCAATATTTTATTTTAGCAAAATTACAGTTTGTTTAAAATAATTTGCAAATTTTAAATTAATTCTAACCTAGTTCAAAATTATAAATAATTAACTAGAAAAATAGAATTAAAAATATCTGAATTATCTTAGTTTTCAAAAATTGCTAGATAAAAATCCTATATAAGAAACCCAGAATAATATGAATAAGAGCAAAAAGTGATAAAACATTTTATTTAAAATCAATTTTACAATTTTCAAAAAATTGCCTAATTGAAATAAACTTGCTACTCAATAGAAGTTACAAGTAATAAAAAAAATTGATTTATTTATCAATGGAGATCATATAAAGTTATCTAGAAAATTAAATTTTACAATTAAAAAATGAGAATGATCGATGTAGATATTCCAAGATTAAACTTTTAGTACAAGAATATTTACAAAATTATAATATTTAAAAAAAATTACAGTTGATAAAAAGCTATTATCTCTAAAATTTTCACCTAGGAATCACCGTGATAATAACGACCCACTACATAGAAGAGGCGCGGACCGCAAACAACGTGGGGTTTATGAACAACGGGTGTCTCCTACGACAGGCCAACCCCAACAAACTGATGGTAGAGTACGGGTGCGGTTCACTCGAAGACGTGTTCCTAAGGCTTTGCAAACAGAGAATCGAGGAAAACAAACCCAAAGGGGGAGAAAAAGCTCAGCCCCTGGCGATCGCAGCGAAACCCCTTCCCGTCAAACGCCAGTACAGCGATCAGAAGGACCGGGCGGTTAACTACAAGACCAGTGCAGTCAAGAGCGACAAATTCATGGATGGGGACAGAATGCGGGCCCTATTGTTGAAGAACTGGATCCGATCGAGACGTAACCCCTTGGTATTCGTCATATTCTTCTTAATACCGATAATATCGCTGTCGTTCTGCACGATAACAATCGGACCGAAGCCACACCACGTGAGGGTCGCCATATATAACGGCGAGTCTGAGCCCCGACTCTCCAAAACATTTTTGGACAGAATTGACAAAAGCTTTATCGAAGAGATCTACTACTCGGACAACGAGACGGCCATACAGTCGGTAGTTAAGGGACAGAACGCATACGCAATGAGTTTTCACCCGAACTTTTCCGACTCGTTTGATACCCGGATCCTATACGCCGTCGATTTGGATGAGCAGGAGATCGATGAGTCAAAGATCAAACTTTTTGCCGATATGTCCGACACAGTGGTCGGCACTTACGTATACGACTACCTCCTGGAAACTTTTCAGTTAAACTTGTTGAGTATTTTGTGAGGGGAATTTCAGATTATCTAAGTTTTAACTTGTAAAATTCTCTTGTAATAGAGGATCAAGTTTACTAAATTGTTAAATTGTGTTACAAACTGTAAATTTGAAACCGTAAATAAGAAAATGGATTCAAATTACCTCGTTAACTAATTACAATGGATTTCAGCTCGCAATAAGTATTTTATTAGAGTAATTTTTCTTTGTAATTCAATTTGATTTTTTAACCTTGCTCATATTTGCACTCAAGCCTGATATAGTACTTGTTGAAATTTCCAACAATAGAGAGCGGGATTAAATAGTTTTATAAACTGTTAACTTGTCATAATTTAAAAAGATATTAATTCAAATTAACTTGCAAGCTTATTATGTTGGATTAGAGACTCAATAAACGTTTTTTTAAAGTCAAAACAATATCTCGAATAATCATTTTATCAACAATTTTAACCTGAATTCTTAATTTACACCTTGCTCTTTTTTTACAAACTGTAATTTTGTTTTAATCTATTAAGAAATTGATTCAAATAACCATGTTGAATAAAACTCTTGTTATCTAATATTTGTAAGGATTCTTATTTTTTTTTATTTTCAAAACAATTTCACTTATTTTATCTAGGAAGAACATCATTGAGACCTTGTTGAAATTATTTCGTTTTTCAATTAATCATAATAAAAATGATTTTTGTGTGGATTTATCTTGATAATACAAATTTCTAAAATAATTTTTCAATAAAATTTTATGATCAAGCAAAACTTTGCATATATTATCAAGTTTAATATTTCTCTTGATTGGGACCATTTAATCAGAGAATAATTTAAAATCAATAATAAGATATTTTATTTGATAAAAATTACAGTTTGTTTGAAACAAATTGAAAACTAATTTAATTCTTGACTATAGTTGGAAGTGATAATTATTTAACCAACAAAATCTAATTTCTCAATTAAATTACCTTGACACAGAGATTCACCCTGTTGTCGATTAACAATCAAGGTATATCACTATCAAGGAGAGTCTTGCACTCAAGCTTGGAATATTACTAGTTAAATTTTGCAATAATAGAGAGAGGGATTAACTAGTTTTACAAACTGTTAACTTGTAATAATTTAAAGAGATATCAATTCAAATTAACTTGCTAACTAATTATTTTGGATTACATTCTCATTAAACGTTTAAAAAAGCCAAACAATATCTAGATTAGTAATTTTATCAGATATTTTAACTTGAATCTTTAAACCTTGCTCCTTTTTTTGTTACAAACTATAAATTTGTTTTAATTTACAAAGAAATTGATTCAAATAACCGTGTTAGAATAACTTTTAAGGTTTTTAAGGTTTCTTAATTTTTTAAAATTTCAAAACAATTTCTTCTAGTAAAATTATTTTATTAGTTAAATTTTTCGATTTAAACCTAATTTTCTAACCTTGCTGATTTTTTTGCAGGTCTTCCTAATCGACTACAGTGTGCAGAGGGGTTACGTTACAAACTGTAAACTTGATATAATTAACAAAGAAATTAATTTAAAATAGCTTGATAACTAATAATTTTGGTAAACAGCTTTAAGCGTGTTATTTTTGTTAATTCAATATGTATAATAATTTTATCAAGTATTTTTTTCAAACTGATTCAATTTTTTTAACATTGTTAATTTTTTTAATCCAGGCCTTCTTAATGGACTACAGCGTGCAGAAGGGCAATAATCCCATCACGTTTTCAATGCCAGTTAAGATCGAGACACCTGTGTTCGGGGTAAACGACCACTCATTCAAAGACTACGTCGCCCCGGGCATAATCCTGGCCATTTCGAATACTAAATAAGTTTTGCATGATAAAAACATATCTCAAATTCGCCAATATAAAGTTTCTCCAATTCTTGAAATACAATCAAAAAGTTTTAAACTGTAATTGATTTTGAAATTTATTTTTTTTATTTTTGAGCAAATTATCATCTTTTTATCGGAGTGAAAGTCAAGGAGATTGTTAACTTTTTATATTTTAATAAACTTGGTATTTGAAAATTTGCTGAAGAAGTGATCAGAGCTTCAGTTAGAGGTTTCAAAACAATTCATAAGAATTTTTATTCATATTTTTAGTCAATTAATGATTATTAAGCAATATTTTAATGATCTTGAGTAATGATCTTGCAATTGTTTGGAATATTTTCAATGAAATTTTTCTTATCGCTGGATATTTGAAGAGTTTTGAACTGAATATCGATTTATTTTTTGACTTAAAATGCGATAAAAACTGCAAATGTGTTGATAACGACCCGTATATGTGATTAACATTAAGATTAAAACACAGAATAAAGGCCTCAAATAAATGTCATAATTATTTTTTTTCATAATTCATTGTTCGCTAATTTGATCTAGATCAGTTCGCAGTTCGTTAATTTGAGCTAGTTCATCTTGTAATTATGAAATTGATAATTGTTTTAACCGTTTTGTTTGCGTTAAGCATCGAATGCAAAGAAGTTGATCCCTGTTCTGGTGTTAACTGTGGTGTGACTGTTGAGGTCGGTGCCTATTTTGAGTCCCTCTGTCCCTACAGTCGAGCTTTTATTTTGAATCAATTGTTCCCGACGTTCGACAAATTGCAAGATGCAAATCCACCGATAATGACCGTCAATTTGGTGCCGTTCGGTAACGCAAACATAAGTTTCGTACCGCACGTTAAGAGACACCCCACTGTCAACTTCACCTGTCAACACAATGACCAAGAGTGTGAGGGCAATTTGATCCAGGTATTAATATTTAGCAGGTATTTTTTGCTAGCAATCGATTGAGACCTTAATATTCTGTACACTCAGTCCTGTGCTGTCGCTAAGTATGACATCAATAAGAGCCTGGCGTTAGTCAACTGTATGTTCAACTCTACTAATTGGAAGACCCCCTGGACTTCAGCCGCGGAGGTATTGCCTCTAATTTTGTGTTGAATTTTGGTTTTAATCATTTGTTTTGCTGTAAAGTGTGCCCCAAAAGTGGGGCTCAGTTTTGACGCTCTGAGCGAATGCGCCAACAGTTTGGAGGGGATAGCGATCGAGTACTTTATGGCCGGACAGACCAAGTTGTTTGAAAAGCCGGATCAATGGCATCTGGGAGTGCCGTTTGTAACCATCAATGGTAACCATACGGAGGATATCCAACAGAAGGCCGAAACAAATTTGCTCCGACTTGTATGCGATACTTATCCGGTTTGTTTTTTGACCTTGATTATTTCAACTCGTTATGATTGTTTTTTGTTGTTGTATTTTTTCCAGGGTATTGAAAAACCAGATGCCTGCAAATCTGCTTGAACATGTCCTGGATTTTAATCAGTATTGTTTCTGCATTATTCACAATGAAATAATCAATGAACAAGTTTAATGAATGAAATAAATAATTTAATCTTGACTATTTTGTTATGAGCTTGCTCATTTATTTATTTTTGAAGAACATCATTGAAATATGTGTTGAAATTGTTGTTTTTAATTATTATTAATTATTATAAAAATGATTTTTGGGTGAATTTATCTTGATAAATTTCTTTTAAAAACTGAAAAAATTTTCATTAAGATTTTATGACCAAGCAAAATTTAGCGGATATTATCAACACTAATAATACGGTTGACCATATAAATAGAGAATAATTTAGAATCAATGATAAGATATTTTATTGATAAAAATTACAGTTTGTTGGAAACAATTTGAACACTAATTTAATTCTTGATTATAGTCTGAAGTGATAATTATTTAACTGATTTCTCAAAAAACAATGAACTTGACACAAAGATATTTACACTCTGGTGTCGGTTCTGTGCCCAAGGCTATTGCCCTGTTCAAAGAGTTCAAAATCAAAAATATCATGTGCCGAATAGATATTCCAATATTTTATTGAAGAATTTTTATTTTTTTGCTGGAACACTTGACAAAATTTACAGCTTGTTGAAAATTATTTTCTGGATCAATATTGCTAGGAAAATTGAATATTCTATTAGCCAAAAAATTAAATGAAATCTATTAGGATACTTTAGTTGATTTTTAAAGTACCAAGAATAAATAATTTAAATTCCATGAAACAATAATTTTATTAAAAACTGTAATCTTTTTATTAAATCAAATTCCAATCATTGAATTCAATGCAATTTATTTATAGAAGTAGTGGTCCGGTAGTCATGAGGTGTTTGGTTGAGGTCCTGATTGTTGAGAAAAGATTATTAATTTAAAAGGTAACCTCTTGACTAAAAAATGACCATTACCAAATTTTTGCTTAATTATCTTATAATTGGTTTCCAGATTAGTCAATAAAATATCTTAGATTTTCATCTAGCTTAGAATCTAGCTCACATTTTATAATAATACAAATAGTTATAACTTTTAACTTAATTGAGAATGAAAACTAACAAACTAGCAAAAATTATTACCAATCAGAAGCTATCAGGAGTTTATTCATTCTAATTCCTGGGTTAAAATTTCAAAGATAAATTATTTTTAAATATTTTACTATAATTCAAGTTAAAAGTTTGCAACAAGCTTGTTTACTTTAATCGGGTAAAATTAACTTAAACATTCATTTGTCCCCCAAATAATTTGAACACGAGTAAATCATTTATAAATATTTTATTTTAGATAATATTTACAGTTTTCAAAGATATTACAGTTACCAAGGGATAAGAACATCCGAAAGGGACTGGGCATTTTCAGTGATAATATCCCTTGATGATAATAAGCGA
>JAQIXV010001225.1:0-10008 GCA_034700625.1 Tectocepheus velatus
TTCGGATCTCTTCATAAATTGAGCTCATCTTCAAAAGCCATTGCATTTTATCCGAGAAATAGTTCAATAATAGCATTACGTGAAATAAATAAAGCGTTACAGTGGCAACATCCAACATGAACCTGCTCGCTTTGCCGCCGAATTTGAAGCCAATTGAACCAAAATTATTGAGTCCTGGGATGTCGTCGTCGGAAATGAAAACTAAAATAAAAGTATTGAACAAAAGTAAAGACAAATAAATAAAACACAAAAACCAATAAAATAGTCCATAATTTCTATTCAACTGATTTTTTACACTTATTTTGAAATACTTGACATTAATGTCAAATTCAGACAAAACTTCTATCAAGAAATTAGAACTCATTTTGAGCAAGCAAATACTGGCAAGATTAATCTATGACTGAATTATATATTATTCAGTTCTGTTATCCAATTGTTTTTATCAGAATTTTATTGATCACAAGAATAGAGGCAAAAAAACTCATACAAATAATAATCTAGCAAGATAATAAATTTTTCCAATTACTTACTCAAAACTCGTGGCAAAGGCGGGGAATTGTGACCAGACCTGCATAAGCTCTCCGAGGGTGGGTATTAAGGTATATGAATAAAATGGCGTTTCGCCATTGTAACTCTCCTCGACAGGGGGCTGGGGGCAAGCTCCAGGCTAACCCCCTTTCCTCATGTCTGATTGTTGCATCATAAATTGAAAGATGAATTTATAATTTTATTATTACCCATTTTTACCAAAAAAATCAATAAATTTATTACAGTTTTTGAAAATCAATTGATTCTTACGTTAAGAATGTTTTCAAAATTGAATTTCTGGAAAATTATTTTATTATTTACCTTCGAATGAATTTTATTACTAGGTAATTAATTTTATTCCTTATAGATAGGAATATCTATTTTCAAATTGATTTATAAAATTAAGCCAGAAATTGAGCTTGATTGAATTTTCTCTGATCAATTGAAATTTTCAGTAAACAATTCTAATAATTTTTATAAAACAACCTAGAAAATTAATTTTTTTATATTTAACTACTTAATAAATTATTTTCAAAAAGCACCATTGACTATTCAATTTTAAAGTTAATTTTAATATGAAAATGTAGTTTGCACAATATTTGTTGTATTATATCCAAACATTTACCATGTTAATTTCAATTTTAATCTTGGATTAAGTTTTAATGTGAAAAAAAACTTTAATTCAAATAAAAAACTTTAATTAATATTTGGTTTTTCATTAAATTAAAACTTCAAAACCATCTGCTATTCAATGGTTCCGTTCAGTCGAGTGTTAGACAAGTCATCAAAAATTTAATTAAATTTCAGTTTATTTTTCAAAAAAAAATATTCGACTCTTGGTATTTGTCCGGCAATGTTGACGATCAAAGGTCTGCCCCTCTAATTGTCATAAGACATGTGAAACCAATAATTTTCTCCCAATAAAAGTATTGCTACTAATCCTGGTCTCAATTGACGTGATATTATGCAACGACGACGACCCGCGAAGCCAGACCTCGTCCGGACCCTGTCCTTCGCCCGACGAGATAAAGCCGTGTACTTGCGATGGTAGCTCAAAGAGTCTCCGGTGCTTTTCAACTATCGAATTTGACCTGGAACAGGTGTTCAAGGCCATTGTCCAGGGCAAGTCCGAGGAGGACAAGGCCTGGACTAACCTCGAGATAAGTTCGCCCCTCATCTCGGAGATGAAGGACAGCATATTTCACGGCCTGTCATTCAAAACGGTTAAGTTCTTGCACTGCAATAAACTGAACTGCATATCGCCCACAGCTTTCTATGGTATGGAACGGACTATAGAGAACTTCATCGGCTATGACACAAGCTTTAGGTATACCCTTCCCCTCTTGAAAACAAAAACAATAACCCACACATATGCTTCACCATGCTCACTATGCTAAACCTTGTTATTTAACACTGAATATGATGTATATTTCTAATTCCTACCTCTTTTTACATCTTCACCTTGGTAGTTTTGGCGACAAGCCCGGGTGCAATCTGTTCGACTCACTCAGGCGTCTGATAAATCTCCGGGCGATTAATATAACCGGAAGTCGTATCCGAGAGATACCCGAAAACGCTTTCCACGAGACGTCCGGAAGCCACGCCCAGCTCACGGTAATCGACCTGAGCGGTAATCAGGGCGGTGAGATCACCAAGGTGGGCAGAAATGCGTTCGCCTCGCTGAAGGGTATGTGCTGTCCCTTGGGAACAGAAAATTATTATTTAATTAATGTTTTACTATATTTTTTTTGTGGTCAGCCCTCAAATTGATTGACCTATCGTTGCATCAGATCTCAAAAGTCTCGTCCCATGCCTTCTATTTTGAGGACTCGTCGTCCGATTTCCTGACCATTAATTTGGAGTCAAATCTGTTGACATCCGAGAGCTTTGAGTCGGAGTCGTTCGCCACTAACGGTAGGATAACAACCGTTAAACTCGGAGGCAATCCCAACCTCCAGGCCCTTAAGGAGCCGGTCTGGAGGTCGTTCCTATTGAACACGGGTCGGTCGAATCCGGCCGAACAGAATCTGATGGACCTGAGAGGGAGTCCCATATCTTGCAACAAACAGAACCTCTGGGTCTTAGAAAACAAATTCAAATTACAGCGAAAAATCATTCACGTTATTAGTGCTGAGTCGGGCCTCGAGTTCTGGAAACACACCCCCACCCAGTGTGACAAGTAAGTGACAAGTTTACTTTTTTTTCACCGTCATAACTTTTTTTATATCAAGATAACTTTTTTATCTATTTGAGAATTATTATGTTTGAAATGACTGATCCTTTTTCTTCACCTTTCGCAGGGAACTGAGCTAACCCGGCACCTCCTCCTACAGATGAGCAAGCAGAACCAGTTACCACATAATCCAGCAATTGATGGGAACGACTGAAAATATTTTCATTTGTTTGAAAAAAAAGTTCAAAATTTTATAATAATTTTCATTAATTTTATTTATTTTGTTATTAAACTGTTTTTTTTGTAATGTAGTTAAAAAAATTGAATAAAGGTTCTGGGTTATTTAAGTTTGCTAACGTAATTTCAAACCTTTGTTTCACTTTTTACCATGGTAACTGGTCCTGTTTACCTTCTAAAATTTTAGCAAGCTCAATTTAACCTCATTTATAAATTATAATTAGTCTCAGAAAAATTGAAGCCCAGCCTTAATATAGTTCAGAGATTCCCTATTCATTGCTTGATAGCAATGTTCAAACATCCTGATCATTCATTGAATTCTTGATATTTTTTACCAGGGATAAATTGCTAGGAGAAGATGATGACTCACTATCGAGTGGAGGGTCGAGTCGATCAAATCCTAATGAGGAAAGCCTTAGAGCTGTAGAAGTCAGGAGAACTACTACCTCGAGCACAACTACCCCGAGCACTACTACCTCGCGCATTGCCATTCGTTCAAGAAGTAGGGTGGTCGAGCAAGGTGATAAACTAGATTGGGAGCTGAAGAGACAAGCTAGGTTAATTGCCAAAGATGCCGCCGATGTGCTGTTCCTGATAAGCATTAGAAACAGCAAGCTCGATGAATTTCTAAGCAATTTTATGCCAAATAAATAAGCTAGTTATATTTTTGATACCACGAATTGAAAATAAAATTCATTTCATCTAGGTTAAATGAAAAAATATTTTTATTGTATTTCAATCAATTTTTAAGTTAACGAGAGATAGTCTGACATCTGTTGAGAGAAATTGTGAACTGATATTCGACTGCAGAGCACATAAAGTGTAGAAATTCACGACATTTTGGAAAATATATGTATTTTATGTGAATTTTATTCGTATATAAAATTATGTTAAAAACTCAAGGATTTAATAAACTTTAGACACAATAACTGTTTATTAACTTTTTTCACAAAAAATATAAAAAATAGTCGAAAATCATTGTTATTGTTGAATGAGATAACCTAGGTCTTAAATAATATCAGTTTTAAAACCTTGATAACCTTAGACCTGGACAAGTTTCATAGCAATTAGAAGGCGTTTCTTCACGAAATACTTGTTTAACTCGATTTCAGCGAATTTCTGGAATAAATTGTGAATGAAATTTTCAAGATATGATCAAGGTGAATGAAAACTTACCATGCACGTCTCCTCGGGAATAGGCATTTTGTAGAACTCTTGGTTCGAGGCCATGAAGTCTATGTAATTCATTGTCGAAACCAATGAAAACACTTTCAATTCGTTGATAATGTGTTTAACGGAATTGAATTTGTTTTCAATGAATTGTTTCCCAAATATTCTCACATTTTCTTCGATATAACAACAGATGAATGTCTTAACAATAGACTCCTCTCTGAAGACAAACTCATTTCCGTCCAATCGCTCGGAATTGTAGAAAAGTGTTGCGAAGTCATACCCCCGATAAGAATAGGAGCTCAACTCCAAGTCACCAAGGATAATATCACTGTTATTTGGCTCCTGGTCTTTGGTTACCATTAGATTTCCATATCGGAAGTCATTGTGTGAGAAGACTATCGGAGAGTCACAGCTCTTAATGGTGTCTATAATCCAATCCCTCTCTGCCTTCAGATCGCATTGGCTTTTGGGAAACAGCCCTGTCTTGTCCTCATAACTACCAAACCTTTTATTAATGCCATTCAATAGATCCAGAGCAAAGTTCTTGACTTTGGGAACGGGTGGTCTCATGGCGTGAAATTGAGCCAATTTTACCGCCAATTTGGTGGACAGTTGTTCATTGCGGAGGTCTTCTTCTGTGAGGTGCCGGTGCTGTCAATTGAATGGTTGTTCAGTAATTATGTAGAATGAGCAAGAACAGTATTTACCGGATAGTATTCCTGGAGCTGTCCCTTCGAGAAGATCCCATAGACTTTGGGTCCCAACCCTTTTTCAGAGGCCATAACACCGACCACTTCTGTGTCAATCATTTGGTGACTCTCTTCGAGTGTTTTGAAGTCGAATTGAATGCCATATATTCTGATCGCAACGACTGCCAGTTGTTTGCCGTCCCTTACCTTCGAGTCAAGTATTCGACAGCAATAGACCTGATTAGACATACCTCCAGTCAATCGCTTCACTTCTATGTCATCGACGGTCAGTTGAGTCCAGTTTCCCATTAAATACTTTTGACATTCATTAAGACATAACTGTTTGATATCATTTGGTTCCTCTCCTTTGACACCGCCTTCGACTAAAGCCAAGAGCTTTAATGAGAGGTTAATTGTGTCTTCAATTTGTTCTGACATTTTATCGTTTGACTGGATATTAATCTGAACATAAACTCAATACTTGTTTAGGAATTTTGTGCACATCCTGTAAATGTTTTGAATTAAAGTTGAAAAACTATCCAGTAACATTTTGATGGCATTCCATTGGAGTGATGTTTTTCAATTGAGTAATAAAATGAATAATGTTTTGTTTCGCTTGTATCCTGTTTTTTGTTTAGTGAAAACGCCAAGATTAAATTACCGATTACGAAACTAAATTATTCAGCTTAGGGATAGCAACTTGGTTAAATTATTACGTCTATTTAAAAGCTTAATGTCTGATAAATTCATGGGAAGTGGAGATCCTGATCAAAAACTACCACAATCAAGTGAACAAGCAGAAATATTGGTAATAAAAAGACCATCTCCTCTTGAAAAATTACCTTACAATAGAGTGAAACACTTTGTGTAAGATCATTTGAAAATTTAAACTTTTAACAACAAGTTTGCTGAATTTATAAGCAATTTTATTTCAAATAAATAAGCTAGGTTTAAAAGAAATTGATGAGAGAAAAAAAGTTAACTAGGTCGTGCAACTCTCGAGGCTCTTCTGCCAGAAGTCTTCGTCCAAACCCGTTATTCTGTCCTTAAGTTTGAACTTATTCTCGAGAATCCAATTGTTCTCAAAACGACACTCCAATGGATTACCAAACAATTTGATTGAATTGTTTTGATTTGAGTTCAATAAAAATGTTTTAAATATCTCTTTCTTCAAGAAATGCAAATATCGATTGTATTTTAGGTTTAGTGTAGTATTCCGTCCGTTCACGCAAAGGGCGTCCCTCTCCAAACTGTGGCTGTTGAGGAGGTTGTGCGACAGGTCTATGACCAGCTCCTGGTCCGACTCACGCACGAAATAAAAGGACTGGCTATCGATTTGGCTGATTATGTTGTGCGACAGGTTTAGGTACTTGAGGTCTGAGCGGCAAATAAAGGGACAGAATAATAGTTATTATGGTATAGAAAAACATTAGATTCTTGTTTTACTATTGAGAAGTTCGAATGCCCTGGAATCGATCCTGGTGACTTTGCCCCTGACATAGAACGAGCCACTAATGTTCAGCGTTTTCAATTTATCAAGATCACCAAAAGCGTTAACCGGTATTTCCCTGATAAGACTGTTCAAGATAGTAATCTCCTCCAAGTTTTCCATAGTCTTTAGGCAACTGAAAATTCCCCGATCAGTTGAGCCAGAACTAGGAAACAAGCTTGTTAATTACCATGCTCAAACTCTTGAATTTTTTTCATACGTTAGACTAGTGTTGACGGCAACAAACTTTTTGACGTAATGTTCCGTCCCTTTGAACGTATGTCTGGAAAAGCCCTTCAATTTTTGGCAATTAATTAACTTAATTGTATTGAATCTCAATTTCTTGAAAAACTTGTCTGGTAACTTTTCCACCCTGTTGCTTATCAGCTCGAATGTTTCGAAATAGCCATGGCCATCTTTGTTGTGGTCGGACAGGTATGTCATCATTTCCTCGATATCGAAATCCTCGGTCACATGGCACCGGATCTTGTGATCAGCACAAGTGCAGGGTCTTATCTTTTTAGAAGAGGGGCAGATCCCGTTGTAACCATCTGGCTCTTTCCTAGTTGTTGTCGAGGTTGTTTTCTCTGTGGTATTGGATCTGCTTTCAGAAGAACTGGTCATTTCAGTAGAACTCGTTTCAGTGGTTGTGTCTGATGTGGTCGTCGACGGAGTGGCTGTTGTCGTACTGACTGTTGTAGTAGTTCTCGTTGTGACCAGTGTTGTGATTGTTGTTATTGTCCGGACTGTTGACGGAGTGGTAGTCCGGGTTGTCGTCAAAGTAGTGGTTGTCGTTGTATTTCGGGTTGTGTTCGGCGTTTCGATTGTTGTCGTCGTTTCGGTGGCCGTTGGGGTCGTTGTGGTTGTCAATGGAGTTGTCGTACGGCTCGTCATTATAGATGAGGTGGAGATGATGGTAGAGCTTGAGGTAGGAGTGGTTTCATTTGTATCGGTCGATGGTGTTGTAGTCTCAACTGATTTTGTGGAACTGGATGTGTTGTAACCTGGGGTCGTATTAGCCTGGCTTGTTTTAAGTGTGCTAGTTTGACCAAGAGTAGATGCGTTGACTGTAGTCGGAGGTGTGGTTGTGTCTATTTGTGTAGTTTTGATCTGGGTGCTTGAATTGGCAGCTGGAGTGGTATGGGCTGTTATAGTAGTGTTCTTGGCTATTGTGGTGGGGAATAGTGTTGTATCAGTGGTTGTGCTCTGAATTGTGCGTAAAGACTCATCCGTTGCACTGATATTAAAAGATGTAGAGTTAGTGGATATGGATGTTGTCTGACCAGCACTGGTCTTCAATGGAGTGGTAGTGTTTGATGTTGTGCTATGTATTGAAGAATTGTGTGCCGGAGTTGTGCTATTGATTCTGAGCTCTTCTGTTGTGTTGATCTTAAGGGAAGTGTTGCCATCGAATGAGTGTTTGTTTGGTATGACTGTTGTCTGACCAGCACTGGTCATGAGTGGAGTGGTTTGAGCGCTGGTTGTCTTCATCGTTGTGGTGACTGTCTGTGCTGTCGTTGTTTCGTTGGGAAGGGGTGTTGTAAAAGTGGTTCCTGTTTTTAGATTTGATCCCTGGATAGTTGCTTGATTACTTGCTTGAATTAAGGAAGGGGTAGTCAGTGTAGGCGTGGTACGGGTGGTCGAGTTGACTGTTGTTGAAGGGGTTGTACTCAACAACTGTTCAGTTGTCGCCTTCAGAAGAGTGCTCTCCCGAAGTGATGGCGTTGTCGCTGTTCCGGTGGTTGTGCTCGACGTAGAGGTCGGAGTCGGTGTAGATGTTGTTCTGTCGGTACTGTTCAGAGATCTTGGCGTCAATTCAGTGGTCATTTCCATAAGAGACCTGTCCTTCAGTATGATTGAGCCTGAGCCCCCATTTTTGACCATGTACAAATCAATCGTATTGTTGTAAGCCGAGGCGTTGTTGGCCATGAAATTAAATGAGAGGGGGGTTACCTTGGTTTGATTTTGACCAGTCATGTGAGCCGCGAATGTCTTGTTCGATGATGATGGAGGGGTTGCCACTATTTCTGATGGGTGTTTAAATTGATAGATACCCTTGGTTGACCCTGTGATGGGGGCACTGGTCGTCCCGTTTGTTTGACTAACGGGTTGTCCAGTGGTTGTTGTCTTCTCAGCTGTCGATGGAGTGGTTGTGACGACTATCTGATCGACAGGTTTAATGGAGAGGAGGCTCTCATCAAATTTGATGCTTGGGCCATCCAATATGCTCTTGAACGTTGGCAAATCCATTTGGGACAGGGTGAACGACGTGTCTGTCACAACAACTACGTCCCCCTCGATATTATTTCCGAATATCATGGCGTCCCCACCATTTGCTATGCCTGGGTACTGGTTATGCTTGTAAACTCTCTCCTGTCTGGGTTTGAGGGCAGGGAGCTTTTTTGGGATGTGCTTGGGCCCTTGACGACCACCGTGAAAATTACCAAATCCATGGCCTAACCCATGATCCATCTCCGGAGGTGGTGTCCACATCATTGAGTCACGATTTGTTGTGTGGTTGAGATCAACGGCCAGGGGTTGAGCTGTTGTTGTCAGTAAGACATTCAACTGTGGAATGGCCTTCGATTCTGAGCTCAATTTGTTTGGTAAGACTGTCGGCAATGTTGTCGACAACACTTCAATTGGTTTTGGCGTTGGAAGTGAGTCTTGTTTTAGTGGTAAGGGTTGTGGAACTCCATTATTATTAGGGATTTCATTTGTTTTGATGTCTTGAGCTCTAGGGACGGGTGATGTCTGAATCAGAACCGTTTGTGGTGGTGCTGTCGGTGGTACTGACTGTGAATTTTGTACGGATTGAACAGCAACTGAACGTGGAGGTGCTGTCGGTCGTATTGATTGAACTACAATTGAAGGCATTGTTACTGAAGGAGGAGCTGCTGTCGGAAGTACTACTCCTGGCCCAGAATTAGAAGGAACTGGTGGTAAAGCTGGTGGTTGTGGTAAAATTGACCCTGGTGGTGGTGGTGGTGGGGCTGGACGAGCTACATGAAGTGCTGCTTGTTGTAGCCATGGATTTTGTTGTTGCCATGGTGCTGGGGCATTTGCTAATTGAACTGGAACAGTTTGGGCTAATGGTGAAGGTGCTGCATGTCCTTGCTGATTTGAACTTGGAAATTGTTGTTGAAAGACATTTTGAGCATTAATGAAGTTTAAAAATTGTGCTGCATATAATATTAGCAAGGTTGGTTTATATTTCCACATGACACGCCTTAGATTTAGAAGGAAAAACATATTTGTCAAGTTCAATTAAACAGAATGTATACAAATTGTTTCAGGTACTCACCTTTTCATTTGATTTCGTAATAAAACTTTAATTAAGAAAAGTATTGCTTTTATTATGTGTTTACTTCACTTCAATAAAAAAGAGCGTCATTTGAATTTCCTAGGGGTAAACATGGACAATTATTTAGGTTTAACATTGAGTTCAAATCACCTTGCTATTTTGCTGTTTGCATTAAAATTATAGTATAGTTGAGAATGAATGTGAAAATCTATTAAAATAATAATTAAAACAAATGAATAATGATTTCAACTCGACCAAGCTCATATAATAAATACATGGATGAGTGTATTCTTCCTCAACTGCCCGAACCCGCCGACAGTGAAGCCGAAGCTCTGGTTCCGAGATATGGTTTTCATTAAAACCAATTCCTTGTAATCGATATCATTGAGACATTTGGCGCTTATTCTGTCCAACA